>CM060913.1:264614809-264861521 GCA_030737875.1 Allium sativum
AGTCCGTGCAAACCCGCAAAATCCCACCCACGACCGAATCACGTCAGAATACCTCTGGTTGCAATCCAGAGAATATTCGACAAGTAATCCTTCCGCTTATGAAGATCCACGGACTTCAATTTGCTCCATCTTGATCAGCTTCTGAACATCTCCAACATTTACATATATGATGGACGAAATAGTTTTCGAATATAAATTCGATCCCGGTCTTTCCGTACCAACAACCGACTCGGCCGTATTTTGATAGTCTGTGATTTAACTATCAAAATAAACAATCATCATCCATTGAAAAATAAAGTGGATTTATTGGTTCAGTATACAACATCACTTGGCCTCTTCAGTTAAGTATCTATTAATTAAATTTCTAAATCTCCCAACATTTGGAATACCGCCTTTCACTTCTTGTTTCCAAACTTATAATTCCTTGAATTGTAGTATATATATTTATTACGGAAATACAAATTTTAACCCCTTCAACTACCCTCGTTTCTAAGCTAATATCATCCTTGGATAATTATGAAGTCGTTACAAGTTCGGGTGTTTTATTTACCTCTCGGACCTTGAGTCGACAACATTCTTATCTTCGGAATAGATAGAAGTTTATCAACGAAATCCCATTCTATCACTTTTCCCAATACTTATATTTAATTTAGAATCCCTTTAAAATAACCACTTATCTTAGTTTTGCTTAAAATCAACTCCGTTTTATTTCGAAACCATTTATACCATTTATATCCAGGTCCTATCATTATATCTTCACTTTTATAATCGAATCCAACTTAAACTCCCGTTTGATTTTAACTCATATTAAAACTTTACATTTCATTGAACCCCTTTGATAGAATAAATCTAAAATGCAACTCATATGAGTAAAACTTATTTAAATTCCTTTTAATTTATAAACAGGGTCTAAAGATCACCTTTGATTTATCAATCGAGTTCAGGTTACCAGATCATTTCCTTGATTGGGTTAAATAATAATTAACCTCAACACTTTTTCATTAAAAGTTTTACTTTATCATTAACTACTAATAAAATAGTTAATTTTCCCTTAAATGTTACTTTAAAATATAAGTTTAATAATAATTAGAAATCCACTCATTGTTTTTAAAATTCAATTCCCGATCAAACAAATTGATTTAATCATTTCAAAACAAGGTCAACCCGTTAATCAGTTCCATTAGTCCTTTCTTTAATAAAATTAAATAACCGCATTAATTGTTTATTCGAAAAAAATTAATTCAATCCTTAACCATTCGGTATAACTCATCCACATAAGAATTTGCTTTATATAAACCTGTTTATTATTATTAGATAAATATAATTATTTATTTCTTTAAATAAACTTTCATTAAAAATAATATATAGAAAATATATTTCAAAATCTGACTTTAGTTATAAAACAATTTTATAACTTTCTTGCTATTGATTTACCTGATTGTCAATCTCTATAAACCGGTTCATTTATAGGCCATCGACCAATAATTAATCAACCAATATCACCCATTGGTTAATGTCATACAATTATTGAATTTGGATTCAACCATCATAATCAATCTGATAGATTAAACACTTCATATATTATGGAAGTAAGCAACTTATTGAGGAATCCGGTTGGATTCTTCCAACCTGTCCATCCCTGCATCAGAATGGGTTACCTCAAACTCAATATGATGATTTATTTATTAACCATGGTAAACAGAAATAAACAGTTCGACTAATAACTGTCAACAAACAATTAATAACATTCAATTAAGCATTCATTTATTTATTTAATACGTTTATATTATTATAAATGTAACCAACAAGGTAAGTTACCTTGTTCGGAATCTAATCGTTAAAATAACGATTTAATTCGATTGAATTAAAAAACCGCTTAATTTAATCCATGAACATTAAATAATATTCAGCACACATGCAAACAGTCATCAGTCATCATCCATTAGCAAACATTGCACACAAAATAAAAACCGGGGTTATATAAATATAAATAGGTAAACTGAGTGAGTTGAACTCACCTTGATTCCATTCGTTATCAAAACAGATTATTTCACATGCTTTCAGTCGCATTCGACTCAGTCTGCTTCAATTCCATAATATCCTGTCCGTTGATATGGTTTTAACGTTCCTCGTTTTGTTCGATTCTATCACTGTATGATACGGTTATAAATTTAATATGTTATTTACCTGTTTAAAATAATATTATTAAAAACCTAAATAATAAATTATTTATTACTAAGTAATGTTATAAATAACCTGGCTTAGGTATATTTAAACTCTATTAGGCACGTTCCACTTAAGCTAGTCATATTTAGTATCGGTCACGTTGAAATGGACTAGGCATATACACGTTATTGTATGCTATTTATTTCATTAGTCATGGACCAACAGTAAAAATTGGACACGGTAAACACGTATATAACTAACGTATATTATATGTGCTGAGCACAAATCTGGACCGCACTAATACACTCATTATGCATGTATATAAAAAGAAAAGAGAAAATACTCGAGCCCACGTTTACAACTGATTAGGCGTGTTTAATCAAAGATTAGACAAGCTGAAGGGAATTAGGCTTATATAACTTCCTCCCCTATTACAGTATAGTTTACAAGTATTGGTTTAGCCATATAAATGAGTTGATTAGGCAGACTTTCCATTTAGGCATGTTTAGCATAATTAGACTAGGCATCAGTAAAGTGGACTGATTCAGCATAATATTAGTTAAACGGACCACGTTATATAAAAGTTGATTAGGAAGAAATGAAAACAGTTTTGACATATTTACCATCTAATTAATATTTTATAAATAGGTTACCTATATACAAATGTATCAGTGGCCACGTCACCTTCATGTATCCCTTCCCACTCGCCACTATTCACTCTTCTTCTCCACTTCAGTTCGAAGTCGGCCGCTCTTTTCCTTGACACTAAAAACATGTCTCAAACTCTCCCCATTAACGTTACATATTTCCCCATGCATTTCACCCCTGCCACATCAAAGTATCCGCCACTTCCCATATCACCAACCTCCTCTTCACGTCCACTGCTCCGCCAAACTGCTATTCATTTCCCCCTTAAATCCGCACAGCCCATTCTTCCTCAAACTTGCTTTCTCTACTACAGTTTCCTTCTCTTATACAAGCTTTCCCCTCCCAAACCTTGCTGTGCCACGTTCAAACTTTCCAACCACTTGACGATCACCGTACATCAGCAATGCCTCTTCACTGGTCACCGCCAGTTGCGGTTCTAATATTCACCACTTCGCAAGCGACCAGGTTCGAATGGAAACCTACAGCTTCCTATACTTCATTCACACCATTTTGCGTGCCATTCCCACGTGAGAACTCATCTACTGAAACTCCTCTCGTACATTGGTTCTTCTTGTTTCACCATTTTATCCCACACGCGGGGGCCCCCACCACGCCATCACCATGAATGAGCCCCACCCATGTTATGGCATGATCCTCTCACGATCCACTCACACATGCCCCCAACTTCTACTGCTTGAGTTCAACAGTCCCCTCCAACTATTGTTTCACGGCATCCCTCCAGTGTAACTTCGCTCACCGTTTCTTCGAACAGCTTCTCATACTTTCATGACCCGAACCCCATGCCAAAACGAAACACCCCACCGTTCTCTCCATTGTTGTTTGTCGTGTACTAGTTCTCAATTGATATCAGTAGCTTAGGAAGGTTAAGTTTTCGGTGAAAAGAGGTACTTGTTTCTGTTTCATGAGCTCGGAAAAACGAAGCAGCCGCGTTGACTATTTATAGAAAAATATGAGCGAATAGATAAGAACGAAGTCACTCAATCGGTACATCATAGGCTGTATAGTAGCTGAATGAAATGTTGGGTTTGCAGAAGAAAAACATGGGTTGATTTTGGTAAAAGCCTACGTCTCCGACTTAGCTTAGGCGTTGAAAGAAAACTGAGTTTTCTTTTTTAGTAAGCTTCATTTATTGAATAGGGTAGGTCTAGTAGCTGAAAAGAAAAGGATGGTTTGCATTGTTGTTTCTTTTCATACATATGGTCTTCACGTTTTCATTTTTGACAGCTTGTATTGACTTGCTTTGTTTTTGAGAGTGGGTTTTTCAGTTTCTGTGCTGTTGAAATTTTTTGAAGCCATTGTATATATAGAAGGAAGTATGGTTGGATAAGCTTAAAGTTACATCAACAAACAGGGCGTAGCATGCACCTTGGTGTATAGAAATAGGGTAGGATAAAGGTTCTTTTCCATTTAGGTGATAAATCTATGTAGCTAGGTAGGATGAAAAGAAATGTCACAACATACGTACGTTTTATACAGCGTAGGATACACATGTTTTATACATATTTTTTTCTTGTTTGATGAAGCTTAACAATGAAGATACAAGTATATATTTTTATATTTAAATCGCTTACGGTGTAAGCTATTATATTATCTTCTTTGCGATTATTAATTGCACCACCTTTTATGTTAACCGTTAAATTCACACTGATATGCACGATTTCTAAACACAATGAAAATAGACGTACCGCTATGTCTTCACGTTCTGGTCCCCATAAAACTAATTTTGTTGAAAACGGAGTCCGTTTGCACAACGGTGATATTTTAATTTATCAATTCACCCTTAAATTTCGTCTACCAACAAAATAACTCCAATTGACTCCAAACTAGAAATATAGCAATAATTAGCTATACGCATTCCAATTAAACTCATTTCATCGGAAACAGAGGTCGTTTGATAAGAAAACTATATTTAAGGCCTGAAATATCGATAAAATATATTTAAATTCAAAACAAATCCTATTTAAATAAATAATAAATCATATTTATCCAAACGGAATACCAATATATATTTTAAACTCAATATTCAAAAATTCGGTTTGAAACGAAATCCAAATACATAGAAATCCCCTTTGTATTTATTAAATAAACGCTATCGTTTATTAATGAAATTCCATAGTGACTATTCAGAAATTTGAATTGGACATACATGAAATCTATAATATGAAATCTCTATTTTTCTCTTTCATTAGAAAAATATAATCAAAATGATTAAAACATTTCTAGTTTCACAGAATTCCGATTTATATCGGATCATGTATATTCAATTAAAGTTCATATCAAAAATTACGAACTACCGCGGCGTGTCGAGTTCGTTTTAAATATATATATTCAGACTCCAATTTAAATAAATAATTTCGATATAAATCCAATTAAAATTCCAATATAATATTTAAAACAGATTTATATAATCAAATTTAAGTGGCCGAAAAATATGGAATGTTACATTCCCCCCCCCCTCCCCTTAAAAGAATTTCATCCCCAAAATTACACAGTAAGAAGAATACTCCGAACTCAATTATTTTTGAATTACCTTCAAACAAATCCAGACTCTTCAGAATTTTCGAAAATTTCGCCAGCACCTCCTCTACATGGCTTGATCATAACAACTACAAACGCCACTACGGGCCTCAACTTTTCCAAAATAAAACCAAAAGCCAAATTTCTAACCTAGCTCAGGGTATAAAATCAATCACTCTAATCAATATATTAAGGTTTACCTATTTGTCGGACAACTCAATTCCAATTTCGCAGCAAATCAACTAACTGCTCTTCGTTTCCCTATACGTACTTCAAATTTGTGTAACTAAATCAATTTCCATTGCCTTCCAACATCTGCACTGAACTCACTTACAATGCAAGTAACAATCCAGGGTTTAACAATTCTGCTCATTTCATAACCGATTTTATTCCCAATTTATTACACTGGGATTTTGTTTTCAATTCATTCAACTCCTTATCAACTCGTAATTGAATTTAATTTATCCAACTATCAGCCAATAAATCAACCAATACATAATTAAACATATATATTTATACAATATTTACTGGTCTGCATTCACTTTGGTTTAACATACATTAATATCAATCGATTAAGATCCGATTGATTTCTAATATTATCCATTTGATTTTTAAATCCTAATTTATTTGCTTTCATTTTCATTTGGATTCCATCTTAAATTAATTCACCTAACCAGGCTAAGTTTCATTTCCATACCCAATTAAATTAACTAATTGATTTCTTCCCAATAAGTTCAATTTTATTCTAAACTCAGACTGAATCAATCAAAACAACTAGACAAACAACAGTACTATAATATAGGAAATGATTTCATTTTTCTATAAATATATATTTTGGGCAAAATTATTTCATTTACCCTCTTTATAAAACAATATTGTGCCAATTGCCAGTTCAATATGGTTTTTCTAACCCTTTGACCAATTAATCTGCAATACAAAACATTTTTATATAAAATCTTCAAATACGCTCTTATATATACACTCAGCTCAATCTAGGGTGTTACTAACCCCATCTCTATCGAGTTACGCCATAAAGCCAAGGTTACTACTCAACCTGGCTCTGATACCAAATGTGATGACCCAAATTTCCGGTACCATTTGAGTTGACTAAACAACATCAGTCCAACCCAAATTGTACTGGAAACCCAGATGTCAATAGAAAGAAGTTAGAGGGTGAGGTAAGAAAGAAAGAAATATTAGAAAAGAAGAAAAAGAATAACACAACAGAATCAGGGTCTCACATCGTAGTGGAACAAAATATGATATATAGATAACTTTATTGAAAGCTTGAAGTAATATACTTACATACATCAGAGTACAACAGACCAATCTGGACAGTTATAACAACATGTCCTCAAATACAGCACACAGCGGAATATTATTATATGTATATCATACGTCTGAACTCATCCAGCCATTTTGTGGACTTCGCAGCATCCGATAACATAAACCTGTACAACCCGGTCTAACCCAAGCATTTCAAATACCGGGTCAGTCTGGTGAACCAGAGTGAGAAACCCACTAAGTTTTATAATATCATCCAACTTGATTTTAAAGTTCAAACTCCTTTTGAAAGAAAAAGATAATAGTAAGACTAGCCCATACATAAACACAGACGGTTTTTACCTTACTATAACCCTAAACAATTTGAAATCGTATATATATTCTGATATTATAATAGTGTCTAAATACAAGTAAATAACAAGCTAGCGGAACGCTTGCATCTCACGCTCCACCTGCCGATAGTGTATCTCTAGAGGCAAATACACTGGGTTCAACAAGAACGTCTTGCAACCCGGCCACACATGACCGACCACTCATTTCGCTTGAGTGTATCAAATGTATATCACCAACGGTTGGGATCAGCAACATTTTCCTGAAAAGGGACAGCATCGAAATAGATTATAGAAGCAAAAGGGATTTCTCTAGATAGGTGATTATACACCCTAATGGGAGCGACCCACATAGCCATGCTGCCTACCCGATTTTTGTCATTTCCCGGTTGATGAGGCCTGAAGCTACGTTTATCTTCTAGACAGCACACCACCATTTACTTTGAACGCTACATCGTCAAACCTGTCAAACCAATAATTTATTTCCTAAAAATATTATGGGCATAAGAGCTAAGAGAAATGAATTCCTCCGCCAACAGACAAAATAAATTTAAGGGATCAACCTTACGTGGTTTTCTAGGCATACTCTGTCAGACATTCGTCCATACAAATTGTCCTGGGACTGGACAAACCGAAGGCACCCTCCTACTGCATCCTTACGGATCAGTAGCAAGTAGTCCTTGCAAACCCGCAAAATCCCACTCACGACGGAATCAGGTCAGAGTACTTCTAGTTGCAGTCCAGAGAATATTCGATAAGTAGTCCTTCCGCTTATGAAGATCCATGGTCTTCAATTTGTTCCATCTTGATCAGCTTCTGAATATCTTCAACGTTTACGTATATGTTGGACGGAAGGGTTTTCGAATATAAATTCGATACTAGTCTTTCTATATCAACAATCGACTTGGCCAGATTTTGATAGTCAGTGATTTAACTATCAAAATAAACAATCATCAGATAGATTAAATAATTCATATATTATGAAAGTAAGCAATATATTGAGGAATCCGGTCGGATTCCTCTAACCTGTCTGTCCCTACATCATAATGGGTTACCTTAAATTCAATATGACGATTTATTTATTCATCAGGGTAAACAGAAATAAACAGTTTGACTAATAACAGTCAAAAAACAATTACTAACATTCAATTAAGCATTCAATTATTTATTTAATACGTTTATATTATTATAAACGTAACCAACAAGGTAAGTTACCTTGTTCGGAATCTAATCGTTAAAATAACGATTTAATTCGATTGAATTAAAAAACCGCTTAATTTAATCCATGAACATTAAATAATATTCAGCACACATGCAAACAGTCATCAGTCATCATCCATTAGCAAACATTGCACACAAAATAAAAACCGGGGTTATATAAATATAAATAGGTAAACTGAGTGAGTTGAACTCACCTTGATTCCATTCGTTGTCAAAACAGATTATTTCACATGCTTTCAGTCGCATTCGACTCAGTCTGCTTCAATTCCATAATATCCTATCCGTTGATATGGTTTTAACGTTCCTCGTTTTGTTCGATTCTGTCACTGTATGATACGGTTATAAATTTAATATGTTATTTACCTGTTTAAAATAATATTATTAAAAACCTAAATAATAAATTATTTATTACTAAGTAATGTTATAAATAACCTGGCTTAGGTATATTTAAACTCTATTAGGCACGTTCCACTTAAGCTAGTCATATTTAGTATCGGTCACGTTGAAATGGACTAGGCATATACACGTTATTGTATGCTATTTATTTCATTAGTCATGGACCAACAGTAAAAATTGGACACGGTAAACACGTATATAACTAATGTATATTATATGTGCTGAGCACAAATCTGGACCGCACTAATACACTCATTATGCATGTATATAAAAAGAAAAGAGAAAATACTCGAGCCCACGTTTACAACTGATTAGGCGTGTTTAATCAAAGATTAGACAAGCTGAAGGGAATTAGGCTTATATAACTTCCTCCCCTATTACAGTATAGTTTTCAAGTATTGGTTTAGCCATATAAATGAGTTGATTAGGCAGACTTTCCAATTAGGCATGTTTAGCATAATTAGACTAGGCATCAGTAAAGTGGACTGATTCAGCATAATATTAGTTAAACGGACCACGTTATATAAAAGTTGATTAGGAAGAAATGAAAACAGTTTTGACATATTTACCATCTAATTAATATTTTATAAATAGGTTACCTATATACTAATGTATCAGTGGCCACGTCACCTTCATGTATCCCTTCCCACTCACCACTATTCACTCTTTTTCTCCACTTCAGTTCGAAGTCGGCCGCTCTTTTCCTTGACACTAAAAACATGTCTCAAACTCTCCCCATTAACGTTACATATTTCCCCATGCATTTCACCCCTGCCACATCAAAGTATCCGCCACTTCCCATATCACCAACCTCCTCTTCACGTCCACTGCTCCGCCAAACTGCTATTCATTTCCCCCTTAAATCCGCACAGCCCATTCTTCCTCAAACTTGCTTTCTCTACTACATTTTCCTTCTCTTATACAAGCTTTCCCCTCCCAAACCTTGCTGCGCCACGTTCAAACTTTCCAACCACTTGACGATCACCGTACATCAGCAATGCCTCTTCACTGGTCACCGCCAGTTGCGGTTCTAATATTCACCACTTCGCAAGCGACCAGGTTCGAATGGAAACCTACAGCTTCCTATACTTCATTCACACCATTTTGCGTGCCATTCCCACGTGAGAACTCATCTACTGAAACTCCTCTCGTACATTGGTTCTTCTTGTTTCACCATTTTATCCAACACGCGGGGGCCCCCACCACGCCATCACCATGAATGAGCCCCACCCATGTTATGGCATGATCCTCTCACGATCCACTCACACATGCCCACAACTTCTACTGCTTGAGTTCAACAGTCCCCTCCAACTATTGTTTCACGGCATCCCTCCAGTGTAACTTCGCTCACCGTTGCTTCGAACAGCTTCTCATACTTTCATGACCCGAACCCCATGCCACAACGAAACACCCCACCGTTCTCTCCATTGTTGTTTGTCGTGTACTAGTTCTCAATTGATATCAGTAGCTTAGGAAGGTTAAGTTTTCGGTGAAAAGAGGTACTTGTTTCTGTTTCATGAGCTAGGAAAAACGAAGCAGCCGCGTTGACTATTTATAGAAAAATATGAGCGAATAGATAAGAACGAAGTCACTCAATCGGTACATCATAGGCTGTATAGTAGCTGAATGAAATGTTGGGTTTGCAGAAGAAAAACATGGGTTGATTTTGGTAAAAGCCTACGTCTCCGACTTAGCTTAGGCATTGAAAGAAAACTGAGTTTTCTTTTTTAGTAAGCTTCATTTATTGAATAGGGTAGGTCTAGTAGCTGAAAAGAAAAGGATGGTTTGCATTGTTGTTTCTTTTCATACATATGGTCTTCACGTTTTCATTTTTGACAGCTTGTATTGACTTGCTTTGTTTTTGAGAGAGGGTTTTTCAGTTTCTGTGCTGTTGAAATTTTTTGAAGCCATTGTATATATAGAAGGAAGTATGGTTGGATAATCTTAAAGTTACATCAACAAACAGGGCGTAGCATGCACCTTGGTGTATAGAAATAGGGTAGGATAAAGGTTCTTTTCCATTTAGGTGATAAATCTATGTAGCTAGGTAGGATGAAAAGAAATGTCACAACATACGTACGTTTTATACAGCGTAGGATACGTGTAATAACCCGGAAAATGTGAACTAGTTTAAAATTTTTAAATTCGGTTATTAACAAGAAATTTGAATGATTAAAATAGCCTATTCCCATAAAATATAGAATATTTCAATAAATTAGTGAGTTAAGAAATAGTAAGTCAGTTTGAAAATTGATATTTTGCACATGGCCTCGGAATTCGACGAAACCACTTTTGTCGGGTCCGGGATGTCAAACTATTGCTAGGTTTCAAATTTCATAATTTTTCGAATCAATATGTGAGCATGGCAAAAGAAAACGCGTTTGACCAGTTTCTATTGAATTTAATCGACTGGAAATTGGCCATTTTGCAAACGGCCTCAGAATTCGACGAAACTAGTTTTGTTAGGACCGTATCGTCAATACGAAACTAGAAAATATTTTTCTGGAATTTTTCTAGTTAGTATGTGACCCCGGTAATTTGAAATGTACGTTTAAAATTCAATATAAGGATTTAAATTGTAAATTCAACGAAAACTGATCGTAACGATCAAACCAGCTTGCGATACATATCCCATTGTGTTCGGAATGGGGGTAAAACGCTATGGACGACAGGCGGTGGACCTCGTTTCGAGATCGTATGTAAAAGTCAACCCTTGTGCATAATTTAATAATTAAATAATAAAATAAAATAAAAACCCTACCCTTCCCTCCTTTTCTCTTCGTTGCCCCCCCCCCCCCCCCCCGATCCCTCTTTCATTATAACAGAACGAAAAAAAAAGACCTAACCCTAATCTAAAATCGCGCCGCCTTCCAGCAAAGCCGCCGACGAAGCCCACACCAGATCGCCGTCCACCGCCCGACCAACCTCCTCCTCCCACCGAACGAACCAACGAGCAACCCTCGCCCTCGACACCTCCGAAACCACCGCCGCGACAACCCCGTCACCTCCGAACGCCACGAGCCACCGCCGACTTCCTCCTCCTCCCATTCGAAGCTCGGTGAGCGTTTAATTTAATTTTATTTTGTTTTTGCTTTTTGTTTTTGTTTTACAGTGAATGTATAAACTGTTTTTTTTTAAAAAAGATTTAAAAACTGTTTTAAAGGGAATTATAAAACTGATTTTTGTTTTAAGTTTTTAAAACAGAATTTTTAAAAGAAGTTATAAAAACTGCATTTTTAAGAAGATTTAAAAACTGTTTTTAAAAGAAATTAAAAACTGTTTTGAAAAGAATAAAACTATTTTTTTTAAAAAAGTTTTAAAAACTGTTTTTTTTTATAAAAGAATTTTAAAAACAGAAATTTAAAAGTGAAAACTGTTTGTTTTAAAAGGAAAATAAAAACAGAATTTTTAAAGAGTTAAAACTGCATTTTTAAAAAGATTTTAAAAACTGCATTTTAGAAAAGATAAAAAAAAAACTGTTTTAAAAAGAATAGAAAAAAACTGCATTTTTCTAAAAGGAAAAAACTGCATTTTTCAAAAAGGAAAAAACTGCATTTTTGATAGAAGAAAAAACTGCATATTTTAAAAAGAATAAAAAACTGCATATTTTAAAAAGAATAAAAAACTGCATTTTTGAAAGAAGTAAAAGAAAAACTGCATTTATTTTAAAGAGTAAAACTGCATTTTTAATAAAAGAAAAACTGCATTTATTTTAAAGAATAAAAAACTGCATTTTTGAAAGAAGTAAAAGAAAAACTGCATTTAATTTAAAGATAAAAACTGCATTTATTTAAAAGAAAAAAAAGGGATTATAAAAGCAGTTTTGAAAGAATAATAAAAATATAATCTTTATATTTAATAGCGAAGTCGAAAATGCAATCTTTATATATTGAATAACATAGTGAAATTCGATTTTTACCTATGTAGAGGATACAGTCAACGAAAGCAACAACAAGGCGAAGTAGGCGAAGTTTCTATTAAGGAAGAATCGTGTGAGTGGATAGCTATTGGTGAGGATTTCTCACTCTTCAATTCCTTTTTATAAATATATCTATGTTGAAAATGAAAGTGAATTGCTATATATAAATATCTATCTATATATATATATACGCCCCTCGTCCACAAACCATGGACGATATTTATTGGTTGAAATTGATTGATTGTTTGGGATTGTTTGTGATTGATATGGATCGATTGCGGTTGAAAAATACCCATTGGTGATTTGAAAATATTTGGTTGAATCCACATAGGATTAGTTTGTGGAAATGGAAAAAAAATTATAAACATGCCGCCTGCGTGCGAATTAGATGCATGATTCCCATTGTCAAAAACCGCGAGGTTTTAAGGTAGAGCGAGGAGCCGTACTAGGGACGGTGCCGGTGTAACTACCCTGCCGTTATGCTGTCGAAATTTTGAATAATATTCTTGTGTTTGAATTATTTTCATATGCTTAAACTATATTTATTCATTGTATAGAAAACATTCATGTGTTGAATTGCTATTCATTCGTTGTTTAGAAATTCATGTGTTGAATGATATTCATATTTTGAAATAAACTGTTAGATAATAAAAATCACACTTTTATCTATATATAGAAACTATAGAAAACATTCATGTGTTGAATTGCTATTCATTCGTTGTTTAGAAATTCATGTGTTGAATGATATTCATATTTTGAAATAAACTGTTAGATAATAAAAATCACACTTTTATCTATATATAGAAACTATAGAAAACATTCATGTGTTGAATTGCTATTCATTCGTTGTTTAGAAATTCATGTGTTGAATGATATTCATATTTTGAAATAAACTGTTAGATAATAAAAATCACACTTTTATCTATATATAGAAACTATAGAAAACATTCATGTGTTGAATTGCTATTCATTCGTTGTTTAGAAATTCATGTGTTGAATGATATTCATATTTTGAAATAAACCGTTCGATAATAAAAATCACATTTTTATCTATATATAGAAACTATAGAAAACATTCATGTGTTGAATTGCTATTCATTCGTTGTTTAGAAATTCATGTGTTGAATGATATTCATATTTTGAAATAAACTGTTAGATAATAAAAATCACATTTTTATCTATATATAGAAACTATAGAAAACATTCATGTGTTGAATTGCTATTCATTCGTTGTTTAGAAATTCATGTGTTGAATGATATTCATATTTTGAAATAAACCGTTCGATAATAAAAATCACCTTTTATTGACTATATGAACTGTGTAAAATAATCTCGTCTTAAAAGAAATTGTTTTATGATAAAAATCCCATTTTTATCACCAACTTGAACTATATAGAAGAATAGTGCTTTGAAATGAATTGTTTTACAATAAAAATCACATTTTTATTGTATGCATAAATCGTTGAAATGTGAAGTGTTAAAAATAGCCACTTGTTCAAAATAAACATATATGAGTTGAAATATTCATTAATTAGCTAATGAAATGATTTGCACCTATTTATGTAACATTAGAATGAATGGTGTTTTTAAACCAAACAGGAATCAAATATGAAGTTGAATAGGAAATTATAATTGACAAGAACTGTATATATATGTACCTGCATATTTATTGAACAGGTTATAGCAAAGGGGCTAGAGAAGAGGAATAAAATTTGTGCCCGACAAATAGGTACACATTTACTGATTTGTTTGGGTGATGATTTTTGAGCCTGTTGGCTAGCCGCTTGGCTTTTTCTTTTTCTTTTTGAGATTAGAAGGACCGGGACGCTATTTGCGATTTCCCGATGCCCCCGGTACAGGGGAGGTTATGGCGAAATTTTTCCAAAATTTAGGGAGTTAGAAAAATATTTGGAGTGAAAACGATATAGAAATCATCGAATGAACTATATTTATATAAATATATAAATATAAATAAAATTAAAACGAAACGAGGCCGTGCAGTTCGTATTTTGAAACCGTGATTTCAAACGACTAGTGCGGGAAATCCGACCATTGGATTTTCCCGAAACCTCAACCGTCGGGTTCGCCTTGGAATAATCTTTCCAACGGCACCAACCTTGTAAAAATCCAACGGTTGGATTGTCTGGAATGTTTAATTCAAAATTAAGGAAAAACAGCGCCAGAAACGATTATATTTATATATATATAAATATAATTAAATTTAATCGAATTACGACGCTGTAGTTCGTAAATTGAAACCGTAACTTCAAACGACTAGTGTGGAAGATCCGACCGTCGGATTCTCACGAAACTGGAACCGTTGGGTTCGCTTTGGGAATATCTTCCCACTGATATAGACTTTGTAGAAATCCAACGGTTAGATTTTCCGATATGTGTAAAACAAATTAAGGGAAAAACAGCGCCAGTGACACGAAACGACCTGAAACGTCGTTTAATTAAATATGGCCATTTTTAAATAAATAAAAATGGCGAAAAATCGTTATAAAATATTATAAGCAACATAGGTTGCAAATAAACCAGTTGGGCTTGAATTGTTTGATATTTGATGGTTGTATGTGTATGACATGAAAATAACACTAAATAACTGAAAGATGGATGTCGAATAATATAACCATATAAAGAATCGATTTAAATTCTAATGACGTGAGTTATTTGAAAAGGCCGAGCTAACCCTCATTTCAAGTAATTCATCGAGCGATTCGAATTGGAAGATGCAAAGACGATTCAAGACCGACGATCTTCGTATCGGTTGGATGGGCGCTACTGAGGTTCCTAACCGGAGTAGCTACCGGAAAGGGACGGAAGTAGTAGCCGTCTGAACGTGTATGTTGATTGGACGGATATACGAGGAATTTGACGCCTCCGGTTTCGTTCAGACCCAGGACGGACTTGTAAATGGACTGTGTGTTTGACATTGGATTTTGTTCTATATTGATTGATCTCTGTTAAATATATATCTGTTTGGCGGCGGAGAATTTATTCTCTTGCTTAACGCCCTTCTCTGAGACGTACGAGCTTAGAGGTTATATATCGATGGAAATCAATCGTATGGAGTGGACTGCCTATGTGGCATGCCAAGATGCTGTGATCAAGGCTTCTGTTGCAAAGCAAAGTCTTGTGGATGATGATCAAAGCAAGGCTTACGTGGCCTAGCTTTGTGTATTTCGTAGATTCGCGAACCTCACACCCCGGTATGAGTTAAAAACGGGATACAGACTGCAGGGAGAGCACGACGTTTCTTTCTAGCTATGGTGGTGTCAGTGACTTACCAGCCCTGACATATATATCTACTTTTCACCTTTGTGGTTGTTGGAATGCGAGGCGCCTCGATTATAGGTCTGCAAGGACCGGGAAACGTGTGTTCAGGAATAACTAATCCTCTAACGTAAGTGAGGACCGGCCCTGAAGATCCAGGGGTTACCCAGTGTGCGTAATCCTGAGGCATTTGCTAGAGTGTCTCGAAGCGGAGAGGAGCTTGCCCCTTGCCTCGACTCATGACGGAAATCCAATTTCCAATACGAAATAACGGGCTTGATTGTAGAACTAGTATGGTGACATAGTATATGGTAGCTATGCCGCCTATGATTGATATTTATGATGCTATTCGTTTTTGAAACATATATGCACTAGTAATAATATCAAATGATTTCTCTTTATACGTATCAAGCATATTTGGCTATTATAAGGTAAAACTCTATCCTCCGGCTTGCGTTGCATTGTGTGATGGGACCTGAGTCTTATAATAGCTTCATTCTTTCTAAAAGCATTGCGATTGTCTTAAAAAGAATTTACCTTGTTTTAATTGCACTAGCAATCACTGGAGTAAACCCGTTCCGCGAAAGTGGCGTGGTCCTATGATTTGCTATTACTATTGTTTAACTGTTAAATGGATTCCTCATACCAGTCCCCATGACTGACTCGTTGTTTGTTTCACTTTGCAAACGCGGGTGCCCTTATTCTCACACGGGCAGCCTAGTACACAGGTGACAGGTGGTTTTTTGGTTCTGCACCGCTGCATAGTATGCACTTTTGGCTCATGGCGAGGCTGACTTCATAGCGATGACTTAGATATTTTCCGCCATTACTGTGTATATTATGATTCCGCCACTGGCGATGCAGACTGATTTACTTTCCGTATTTCTCACGATATGTATATGTATTCCGCCTTCGGCGATGTAGACTGATACTCTTATTATGTCACTGCATGTATGTATTCCGCCTTTGGCGATGATGACTGATCACTTCCCTTTCTTTTTACTAAGTGTATCCCACGTTATGCTATTCTGATATTCCTACATGTTGTGATTCCGCTGTCATATCCATGTAAAATTATTTTATTTATTGTTTCTGCTATTATCTGTACTCTGCTATGATGATTAATGTGTTATTTCCTAATGATTATCCTTAATACCGCCCCTCGGATTTTGGGATCGTCACAGTTGGTATCAGAGCTTTGGTTAACCTTAGTTCCGGGATCTAACACATTAAACACCTCGTCAGAATAGAATCAGTAGTGTTCTAATGCGAGTAGCTCATTAGAGATAGGATTAGCAATGTCCTAGAATGAGCTAAGCAGATTAGCAAAACAATTTGATCAGTACATCATCATTATCTTTCCTTGTATTTCCTTGCTTTATCATTTATGGAAAATATCAAATCTGTGAGCTTGACTCTTTTCTTGCTTATACAGAATTCTTAGATGGCTACACGAGCAGCAGCAGCCAGAGGAGTCCGTGGAGGCCGAGGAGATGCAGCAGGAGGACGGGGGAATATCCCCGTAGCTGCAGAGATCCCTATTATTCAGGCACCAGCTCCCGAAGACTTTGAGTTGGATAAAGTGGCAAAGAGATACCGAAATCTGGGAGGGAAACCTTTTACTGGCACAGGCACAGTGACCGAAGCTATCGCTTGGCTGAAGACCTGTGAGAAAATCTTCGAAGGTATGGGCATGGGAACTAACAACAAAGCCCGACTTGGCATTTGGCTTCTTCAGGAAGAGGCAGAGCTGTGGTGGGACGCCATTACTTCTGGAGATGCAGCTGGTACTATCCGAACTTGGGAACAGTTCAAGGCTTTATTCAATGAGAAGTTTGTGCTAGAACAAGCTCTTGAGAGGATGCGGGAGCAATTTGCTAATCTCCAGCAGGGAGACCTCTCAATTCAAGACTATCTGAATAAGTTCACTCAGCTATCGCGCTATGCCCCAGAGTTGGTTTTGACCGACAAAGCGAAGAATAAGAGATTCATTTTTGGGCTGAAGCGCAAATACCATGATAGGGCTATGAGCAACATCAAACTTTCTTTTACCGAACTCGTAGAGATGGCTTGCAACTACGAGGACATGGATGAGAGGCATGCTAGCCAAGACCGCGCTAAGAGCCAAGCAGGGATTAAGCGCAAGACCTCAACTGACCAACCTGAATCTAGCATCACCGCGGCCGCGACTCAAAAACCCGCAAAGATCCCAAAAGGCAACTGCTACAATTGCGGGAAGCCCGGTCATTTCTCTAATGTATGCAAAGCCCCAAAGAAGCCAAGGTCCAGTGACTCAGTTGAATGCTACAATTGCCACAAGAAGGGGCACTACAGCAATAATTGTCCTTTGAAGAAGAGCGCACAAGTGGCCCATGTTTATGACGGGAATACCCCGCCAGCTATCACCGACGGCTCAGGTAAACCCGATGTCTTGGGAGGTACCCTTACTATTAAAAATATTCCTGTTTCTGTACTTTTTGATACTGGTGCATCACGTAGCTTCATATCTGGTAAAATTGTTCATAAGTTAAATTTGAAACAAAGAATTCTAAAGGAACCAATTAAAGTTCAAAACCCGATAGGAGGTTCTGTTAGTCTCAGTTCATACTGTAGAGCGCCTATCTCTTATTCTTGCTACAAGTTCTCTTTTAAGGTGATTGTCATGGACCTTTCCGAATTTGATATGATATTGGGACTTGACTGGTTGACAACATATAAGGCCGAAGTTAGATGTGCCGAAAGAATTGTGAAAGTTGAAACAACATCGGGGCATATCACTATACCTTGTCTCGGTGCAGAAATAAATAGAACAGAATTCTGGGCTTCTTTAGAAATTACTCCCCTTTCAATAGAAAGGATACCGGTCATGAAAAATTATGCGGATGTGTTTGAAGAAGTAGAGAACTTACCGCCGCAAAGAGAAATTGAATTTAGAATTGATCTAATTCCGAATGCCCGACCAGTAGTCCATCCAATAAGAAGAATGGCCCCAAAAGAAAAAGAAGAGCTAAGTAGTCAAACCCGAGAATTACTTTGGAAAGGTCTGATCAGACCAAGCTTTTCAGCATGGGGAGCCGCAGTAGTATTTGTCCCTAAATCAGACGGTACTCTAAGACTTTGCGTCGATTACAGGGATCTCAACAAACAAACACTGAAGAACAAATATCCTTTGCCCCGAATAGACGATCTGTTAGATCAATTAAATGGAGCAACCGTATTCTCCAGAATGGACCTAGCTACAGGTTTCCACCAATTGCGTATAGCCGAAGACTGTGTTCCTTTGACAGCCTTCAGGGGTCCCGATCTATTCTACGAATGGTTAGTAATGCCGTTCGGCTTGTGCAACGCTCCGGCATACTTCGTTGATCTTATGAACAGAGTGTTCCGTGGTGTGTTGAATAAATTTGTTCTAGTCTTCATCGATGACATTCTAATCTACTCTAAGTCGGAAGAAGAACATGCAAAACATTTAGAACGAGTGTTGGAAATTCTGAGAAGAAATGTCTTGAAAGCTAAATTTTCTAAGTGTGTCTTCTGGCAGAATGAAGTTAAATTCCTTGGCCACGTTGTATCAAAGGAAGGAATTGCTGTAGACCCAAGCAAAATTACAGCGATTCAGAACTGGAAACAACCTACTACGCCCACTGAAGTTCGAAGTTTCCTTGGATTAGCTAGTTACTATCGGAAATTCGTTCAGGATTTTTCAAAGATATCAGGAGTACTGACAAAGCTTACAAAGAAGCATGAGAAATTCAAATGGACTCCCGAATGTGAAGAAGCTTTCCAGGAGCTGAAACTGAAGTTGACAACCGCTCCGGTATTGACAATAATAGAAGGTAACCAAGACTTGACAGTATGGACTGATGCTTCTATTAGAGGCCTAGGAGCAGTGTTAATGCAAAAAGGCCAAGTGATCGCATATGCCAGTCATCAACTAAAGCCGCATGAAAGAAACTATGCTACTCATGATCTTGAGTTATTAGCTATCGTGTTCGTTTTAAGAATATGGAGGCATTATCTACTGGGCGAGAAATTCGAGCTATTTACCGATCATCAATCCTTGAAATATCTGTTCACCCAGAAAGATTTAAACCTGAGGCAACAGCGTTGGTTAGAATTCCTTGCAGCATACGATTTTGAAATTATATACACTCCAGGGAAAGCCAATGTAGTGGCGGATGCGCTCAGCAGGAAAAATGAAATCATCGCCAGTTTTGTCATCACGTCTTCATTAATAGACAAGATCTCGACTCTTCAGAAAGACGATGAATTTATTCAAAGAATCAGTCAAAGAGTCAAAGGAGGTGAATCCACAAGTTTTAGACTCGATGACAAGGGAGTTCTAAGATTAAAGGGTAGAATCTGCATCCCAAACCTTCCCGAGCTCAGGAGAGAAATACTTGATGAATGCCACAAATCCAAATTAAGTATCCATCCAGGCGTGAGCAAAATGTATAACGATATCAAATGCACATTCTGGTGGAGGTCAATGAAGAGAGATATCTCATTATATGTTAGCAGATGCTCCACTTGCCAACTAGTCAAGAGTGATCAGCAGAAATTGGCTGGATTATTACAACCATTAGAAATTCCAGGTTGGAAGTGGGAACAAATCTCGATGGATTTTATCGATGGCTTGCCTCGGACTAGAAAAGGAAACGACAGTATATGGGTAATCGTAGATCGCTTCACGAAGACTGCCCATTTTATCCCTATCCGATCCAACAGAACGGCTCAAAGTCTGGCGCAAATTTACTTCAAAGAAATTGTTAAACTTCATGGAGTACCGCTCAGTATAGTCAGCGATAGAGATCCCCTGTTCACTAGCAAATTCTGGGAAGCATTCCAGACGGAATTGGGAACCAAATTAAATCTAAGCACCGCTTATCACCCTCAGACAGACGGCCAAACTGAGAGGGTGAATAGAATCTTAGAGGATTTGCTGTGGGCTTGCGTTATTGATTTTGGAGGCTCATGGGAAGATCATTTACATTTAGCAGAATTCTCTTACAACAATAGCTATCAAGCAAGTTTGGGAATGTCCCCATTTGAAGCACTATACGGTAGACCGTGCAGATCTCCCGCATGTTGGGTAGAACCTGGCAACAGACTAGTGTTAGGGCCCGATATGATTCAAGAAGCATCGGATAAAGTCGATTCCATTAAGAAGAAATTAAAAACCGCACAGAGCCGACAGAAAAGTTATGCTGATGCGAGAAGAAGGGATATATCGTTTGCCGTTGGCGATTATGTTTATCTAAGAGTTTCTCCAATGCGAGGAGTAATCAGATTTGGCAAGACTGGGAAGTTGGCACCGAGATTTATTGGTCCCTTTCCTATACTTGAACGGATTGGAACTCTTGCATATAGGGTATCATTACCAGATTGGTTGCCTGGTGTACATAATGTGTTCCACGTATCTCAACTCAGAAAACATGTTCATGATCCAGATCTTGTTGTGGAAGAAGCAGCACAACAGGATATTGACATAACTCCAGAATTAACACTCAAGAGAGATCCATTAAAGATAGTTGGCAAAGAAACCAGAGAGCTAAGGAGGAAAAAGATCCATTTAGTCAAAGTGCAGTGGAGTAGTGATCCTAGAGACTGTACTTGGGAAACTGAGGAGAGCATTAAACAAGCCTATCCCAAATGCAGAGTGGACATCTCTGACTAACTCCGGTGCAAGGTACCTTTACAATACTTTGCATTTACATTTTATTTCCTGCTTAACTATTATTTCCTTTTCGAGGACGAAAAGTTTTAAGTGGGGGAGATTGTAATAACCCGGAAAATGTGAACCAGTTTAAAATTTTTAAATTCGGTTATTAACAAGAAATTTGAATGATTAAAATAGCCTATTCCCATAAAATATAGAATATTTCAATAAATTAGTGAGTTAAGAAATAGTAAGTCAGTTTGAAAATTGATATTTTGCACATGGCCTCGGAATTCGACGAAACCACTTTTGTCGGGTCCGGGATGTCAAACTATTGCTAGGTTTCAAATTTCATAATTTTTCGAATCAATATGTGAGCGTGGCAAAAGAAAACGCGTTTGACTAGTTTCTATTGAATTTAATCGACTGGAAATTGGCCATTTTGCAAACGGTCTCAGAATTCGACGAAACTAGTTTTGTTAGGACCGTATCGTCAATACGAAACTAGAAAATATTTTTCTGGAATTTTTCTAGTTAGTATGTGACCCCGGTAATTTGAAATGTACGTTTAAAATTCAATATAAGGATTTAAATTGTAAATTCAACGAAAACTGATCGTAACGATCAAACCAGCTTGCGATACATATCCCATTGTGTTCGGAATAGGGGTAAAACGCTATGGACGACAGGCGGTGGACCTCGTTTCGAGATCGTATGTAAAAGTCAACCCTTGTGCATAATTTAATAATTAAATAATAAAATAAATAAAAAAAAACCCCTACCCTTCCCTCCTTTTCTCTTCGTTGGCCCCCCCCGATCCCTCTTTCATTATAACAGAACGAAAAAAAAAAGACCTAACCCTAATCTAAAATCGCGCCGCCTTCCAGCAAAGCCGCCGACGAAGCCCACGCCAGATCGCCGTCCACCGCCCGACCAACCTCCTCCTCCCACCGAACGAACCAACGAGCAACCCTCGCCCTCGACACCTCCGAAACCACCGCCGCGACAACCCCGTCACCTCCGAACGCCACGAGCCACCGCCGACTTCCTCCTCCTCCCATTCGAAGCTCGGTGAGCGTTTAATTTAATTTTATTTTGTTTTTGCCTTTTGTTTTTGTTTTACAGTGAATGTATAAACTGTTTTTTTTGAAAAAAGATTTAAAAACTGTTTTAAAGGGAATTATAAAACTGATTTTTGTTTTAAGTTTTTAAAACAGAATTTTTAAAAGAAGTTATAAAAACTGCATTTTTAAGAAGATTTAAAAACTGTTTTTAAAAGAAATTAAAAACTGTTTTGAAAAGAATAAAACTGTTTTTTTTAAAAAAAGTTTTAAAAACTGTTTTTTTTATAAAAGAATTTTAAAAACAGAAATTTAAAAGTGAAAACTGTTTGTTTTAAAAGGAAAATAAAAACAGAATTTTTAAAGAGTTAAAACTGCATTTTTAAAAAGATTTTAAAAACTGCATTTTAGAAAAGATAAAAAAAAAACTGTTTTAAAAAGAATAGAAAAAAACTGCATTTTTCTAAAAGGAAAAAACTGCATTTTTCAAAAAGGAAAAAACTGCATTTTTGATAGAAGAAAAAACTGCATATTTTAAAAAGAATAAAAAACTGCATATTTTAAAAAGAATAAAAAACTGCATTTTTGAAAGAAGTAAAAGAAAAACTGCATTTATTTTAAAGAGTAAAACTGCATTTTTAATAAAAGAAAAACTGCATTTATTTTAAAGAGTAAAACTGCATTTTTAATAAGAGAAAAACTGCATTTTTAATAAAAGAAAAACTGCATTTATTTTAAAGAATAAAAAACTGCATTTTTGAAAGAAGTAAAAGAAAAACTGCATTTATTTTAAAGATAAAAACTGCATTTATTTAAAAGAAAAAAAAGGGATTATAAAAGCAGTTTTGAAAGAATAATAAAAATATAATCTTTATATTTAATAGCGAAGTCGAAAATGCAATCTTTATATATTGAATAACATAGTGAAATTCGATTTTTACCTATGTAGAGGATACAGTCAACGAAAGCAACAACAAGGCGAAGTAGGCGAAGTTTCTATTAAGGAAGAATCGTGTGAGTGGATAGCTATTGGTGAGGATTTCTCACTCTTCAATTCCTTTTTATAAATATATCTATGTTGAAAATGAAAGTGAATTGCTATATATAAATATATATATATATATATATATATATATATATATATATATATACGCCCCTCGTCCACAAACCATGGACGATATTTATTGGTTGAAATTGATTGATTGTTTGGGATTGTTTGTGATTGATATGGATTGATTGCGGTTGAAAAATACCCATTGGTGATTTGAAAATATTTGGTTGAATCCACATAGGATTAGTTTGTGGAAATGGAAAAAAAATTATAAACATGCCGCCTGCGTGCGAATTAGATGCATGATTCCCATTGTCAAAAACCGCGAGGTTTTAAGGTAGAGCGAGGAGCCGTACTAGGGACGGTGCCGGTGTAACTACCCTGCCGTTATGCTGTCGAAATTTTGAATAATATTCTTGTGTTTGAATTATTTTCATATGCTTAAACTATATTTATTCATTGTATAGAAAACATTCATGTGTTGAATTGCTATTCATTCGTTGTTTAGAAATTCATGTGTTGAATGATATTCATATTTTGAAATAAACTGTTAGATAATAAAAATCACACTTTTATCTATATATAGAAACTATAGAAAACATTCATGTGTTGAATTGCTATTCATTCGTTGTTTAGAAATTCATGTGTTGAATGATATTCATATTTTGAAATAAACTGTTAGATAATAAAAATCACACTTTTATCTATATATAGAAACTATAGAAAACATTCATGTGTTGAATTGCTATTCATTCGTTGTTTAGAAATTCATGTGTTGAATGATATTCATATTTTGAAATAAACTGTTAGATAATAAAAATCACACTTTTATCTATATATAGAAACTATAGAAAACATTCATGTGTTGAATTGCTATTCATTCGTTGTTTAGAAATTCATGTGTTGAATGATATTCATATTTTGAAATAAACCGTTCGATAATAAAAATCACATTTTTATCTATATATAGAAACTATAGAAAACATTCATGTGTTGAATTGCTATTCATTCGTTGTTTAGAAATTCATGTGTTGAATGATATTCATATTTTGAAATAAACTGTTAGATAATAAAAATCACATTTTTATCTATATATAGAAACTATAGAAAACATTCATGTGTTGAATTGCTATTCATTCGTTGTTTAGAAATTCATGTGTTGAATGATATTCATATTTTGAAATAAACCGTTCGATAATAAAAATCACCTTTTATTGACTATATGAACTGTGTAAAATAATCTCGTCTTAAAAGAAATTGTTTTATGATAAAAATCCCATTTTTATCACCAACTTGAACTATATAGAAGAATAGTGTTTTGAAATGAATTGTTTTACAATAAAAATCACATTTTTATTGTATGCATAAATCGTTGAAATGTGAAGTGTTAAAAATAGCCACTTGTTCAAAATAAACATATATGAGTTGAAATATTCATTAATTAGCTAATGAAATGATTTGCACCTATTTATGTAACATTAGAATGAATGGTGTTTTTAAACCAAACAGGAATCAAATATGAAGTTGAATAGGAAATTATAATTGACAAGAACTGTATATATATGTACCTGCATATTTATTGAACAGGTTATAGCAAAGGGGCTAGAGAAGAGGAATAAAATTTGTGCCCGACAAATAGGTACACATTTACTGATTTGTTTGGGTGATGATTTTTGAGCCTGTTGGCTAGCCGCTTGGCTTTTTCTTTTTCTTTTTGAGATTAGAAGGAGCGGGACGCTATTTGCGATTTCCCGATGCCCCCGGTACAGGGGAGGTTATGGCGAAATTTTTCCAAAATTTAGGGAGTTAGAAAAATATTTGGAGTGAAAACGATATAGAAATCATCGAATGAACTATATTTATATAAATATATAAATATAAATAAAATTAAAACGAAACGAGGCCGTGCAGTTCGTATTTTGAAACCGTGATTTCAAACGACTAGTGCGGGAAATCCGACCATTGGATTTTCCCGAAACCTCAACCGTCGGGTTCGCCTTGGAATAATCTTTCCAACGGCACCAACCTTGTAAAAATCCAACGGTTGGATTGTCTGGAATGTTTAATTCAAAATTAAGGAAAAACAGCGCCAGAAACGATTATATTTTTATATATATATAAATATAATTAAATTTAATCGAATTACGACGCTGCAGTTCGTAAATTGAAACCGTAACTTCAAACGACTAGTGTGGAAGATCCGACCGTCGGATTCTCACGAAACTGGAACCGTTGGGTTCGCTTTGGGAATATCTTCCCACTGATATAGACTTTGTAGAAATCCAACGGTTAGATTTTCCGATATGTGTAAAACAAATTAAGGGAAAAACAGCGCCAGTGACACGAAACGACCTGAAACGTCGTTTAATTAAATATGGCCATTTTTAAATAAATAAAAATGGCGAAAAATCGTTATAAAATATTATAAGCAACATAGGTTGCAAATAAACCAGTTGGGCTTGAATTGTTTGATATTTGATGGTTGTATGTGTATGACATGAAAATAACACTAAATAACTGAAAGATGGATGTCGAATAATATAACCATATAAAGAATCGATTTAAATTCTAATGACGTGAGTTATTTGAAAAGGCCGAGCTAACCCTCATTTCAAGTAATTCATCGAGCGATTCGAATTGGAAGATGCAAAGACGATTCAAGACCGACGATCTTCGTATCGGTTGGATGGGCGCTACTGAGGTTCCTAACCGGAGTAGCTACCGGAAAGGGACGGAAGTAGTAGCCGTCTGAACGTGTATGTTGATTGGACGGATATACGAGGAATTTGACGCCTCCGGTTTCGTTCAGACCCAGGACGGACTTGTAAATGGACTGTGTGTTTGACATTGGATTTTGTTCTATATTGATTGATCTCTGTTAAATATATATCTGTTTGGCGGCGGAGAATTTATTCTCTTGCTTAACGCCCTTCTCTGAGACGTACGAGCTTAGAGGTTATATATCGATGGAAATCAATCGTATGGAGTGGACTGCCTATGTGGCATGCCAAGATGCTGTGATCAAGGCTTCTGTTGCAAAGCAAAGTCTTGTGGATGATGATCAAAGCAAGGCTTACGTGGCCTAGCTTTGTGTATTTCGTAGATTCGCGAACCTCACACCCCGGTATGAGTTAAAAACGGGATACGGACTGCAGGGAGAGCATGACGTTTCTTTCTAGCTATGGTGGTGTCATTGACTTACCAGCCCTGACATATATATCTACTTTTCACCTTTGTGGTTGTTGGAATGCAAGGCGCCTCGATTATAGGTCTGCAAGGACCGGGAAACGTGTGTTCAGGAATAACTAATCCTCTAACGTAAGTGAGGACCGGCCCTGAAGATCCAGGGGTTACCCAGTGTGCGTAATCCTGAGGCATTTGCTAGAGTGTCTCGAAGCGGAGAGGAGCTTGCCCCTTGCCTCGACTCATGACGGAAATCCAATTTCCAATACGAAATAACGGGCTTGATTGTAGAATTAGTATGGTGACATAGTATATGGTAGCTATGCCGCCTATGATTGATATTTATGATGCTATTCGTTTTTGAAACATATATGCACTAGTAATAATATCAAATGATTTCTCTTTATACGTATCAAGCATATTTGGCTATTATAAGGTAAAACTCTATCCTCCGGCTTGCGTTGCATTGTGTGATGGGACCTGAGTCTTATAATAGCTTCATTCTTTCTAAAAGCATTGCGATTGTCTTAAAAAGAATTTACCTTGTTTTAATTGCACTAGCAATCACTGGAGTAAACCCGTTCCGCGAAAGTGGCGTGGTCCTATGATTTGCTATTACTATTGTTTAACTGTTAAATGGATTCCTCATACCAGTCCCCATGACTGACTCGTTGTTTGTTTCACTTTGCAAACGCGGGTGCCCTTATTCTCACACGGGCAGCCTAGTACACAGGTGACAGGTGGTTTTTTGGTTCTGCACTGCTGCATAGCATGCACTTTTGGCTCATGGCGAGGCTGACTTCATAGCGATGACTTAGATATTTTCCGCCATTAATGTGTATATTATGATTCCGCCACTGGCGATGCAGACTGATTTACTTTCCGTATTTCTCACGATATGTATATGTATTCCGCCTTCGGCGATGTAGACTGATACTCTTATTATGTCACTGCATGTATGTATTCCGCCTTTGGCGATGATGACTGATCACTTCCCTTTCTTTTTACTAAGTGTATCCCACGTTATGCTATTCTGATATTCCTACATGTTGTGATTCCGCTGTCATATCCATGTAAAATTATTTTATTTATTGTTTCTGCTATTATCTGTACTCTGCTATGATGATTAATGTGTTATTTCCTAATGATTATCCTTAATACCGCCCCTCGGATTTTGGGATCGTCACAATACGCATGTTTTATACATTTTTTTTCTTGTTTGATGAAGCTTAACAATGAAGATACAAGTATATATTTTTATATTTAAATCGCTTACGGTGTAAGCTATTATATTATCTTCTTTGCGATTATTAATTGCACCACCTTTTACGTTAACCGTTAAATTCACACTGATATGCACGATTTCTAAACACAATGAAAATAGACGTACCGCTATGTCTTCACGTATTGGTCCCCATAAAACTAATTTTGTTGAAAACGGAGTCCGTTTGCACAACGGTGATATTTTAATTTATCAATTCACCCTTAAATTTCGTCTACCAACAAAATAACTCCAATTGACTCCAAACTAGAAATATAGCAATAATTAGCTATACGCATTCCAATTAAACTCATTTCATCAAAAACAGAGGTCGTTTGATAAGAAAACTATATTTAAGGCCTGAAATATCGATAAAATATATTTAAATTCAAAACAAATCCTATTTAAATAAATAATAAATCATATTTATCCAAATGGAATACCAATATATATTTTAAACTCAATATTCAAAAATTCGGTTTGAAACGAAATCCAAATACATAGAAATCCCCTTTGTATTTATTAGATAAACGCTATCGTTTATTAATGAAATTCCATAGTGACTATTCAGAAATTTGAATTGGACATACATGAAATCTATAATATGAAATCTCTATTTTTCTCTTTCATTAGAAAAATATAATCAAAATGATTAAAACATTTCTAGTTTCACAGAATTCCGATTTATATCGGATCATGTATATTCAATTAAAGTTCATATCAAAAATTACGAACTACCGCGGCGTGTCGAGTTCGTTTTAAATATATATATATTCAGACTCCAATTTAAATAAATAATTTCGATATAAATCCAATTAAAATTCCAATATAATATTTAAAACAGATTTATATAATCAAATTTAAGTGGCCGAAAAATCTGGAATGTTACATTCTTCCCCCCCCCCTAAAAGAATTTCATCCCCAAAATTACACAGTAAGAAGAATACTCCGAACTCAATTAGTTTAAAATAATTATTTTTGAATTACCTTCAAACAAATCCAGACTCTTCAGAATTTTCGAAAATTTCGCCAGCACCTCCTCTACATGGCTTGATCATAACAACTACAAACGCCACTACGGGCCTCAACTTTTCCAAAATAAAACCAAAAGCCAAATTGCTAACCTAGCTCAGGGTATAAAATCAATCACTCTAATCAATATATTAAGGTTTACCTATTTGTCGGACAACTCAATTCGAATTTCGCAGCAAATCAACTAACTGCTCTTCGTTTCCCTATATGTACTTCAAATTTGTGTAACTAAATCAATTTCCATTGCCTTCCAACATCTGCACTGAACTCACTTACAATGCAAGTAACAATCTAGGGTTTAACAATTCTGCTCATTTCATAACCGATTTTATTCCCAATTTATTACACTGGGATTTTGTTTTCAATTCATTCAACTCCTTATCAACTCGTAATTGAATTTAATTTATCCAACTATCAGCCAATAAATCAAACAATACATAATTAAACATATATATATTTATACAATATTTACTGGTCTGCATTCACTTTGGTTTAACATACATTAATATCAATCGATTAAGATCCGATTGATTTCTAATATTATCCATTTGATTTTTAAATCCTAATTTATTTGCTTTCATTTTCATTTGGATTCCATCTTAAATTAATTCACCTAACCAGGCTAAGTTTCATTTCCATACCCAATTAAATTAACTAATTGATTTCTTCCCAATAAGTTCAATTTTATTCTAAACTCAGACTGAATCAATCAAAACAACTAGACAAACAACAATACTATAATATAGGAAATGATTTAATTTTTTCTATAAATATATATTTTGGGCAAAATTATTTCATTTACCCTCTTTATAAAACAATATTGTGTCAATTGCCAGTTCAATATGGTTTTTCTAACCCTTGGACCAATTAATCTGCAATACAAAACATTTTTATATAAAATCTTCAAATACGCTCTTATATATACACTCAGCTCAATCTAGGGTGTTACTAACCCCATCTCTATCGAGTTACGCCATAAAGCCAAGGTTACTACTCAACCTGGCTCTGATACCAAATGTGATGACCCAAATTTCCGGTACCATTTGAGTTGACTAAACAACATCAGTCCAACCCAAATTGTACTGGAAACCCAGATGTCAATAGAAAGAAGTTAGAGGGTGAGGTAAGAAAGAAAGAAATATTAGAAAAGAAGAAAAAGAATAACACAACAGAATCAGGGTCTCACATCGTAGCGGAACAAAATATGATATATAGATAACTTTATTGAAAGCTTGAAGTAATATACTTACATACATCAGAGTACAACAGACCAATCTGGACAGTTATAACAACCTGTCCTCAAATACAGCACACAGCGGAATACTATTATATGTATATCATACGTCTGAGCCATTTTGTGGACTTCGCAGCATCCGATAACATAAACCTGTACAACCCGGTCTAACCCAAGCATTTCAAATACCGGATCAGTCTGGTGAACCAGAGTGAGAAACCCACTAAGTTTTATAATATCATCCAACTTGATTTTAAAGTTCAAACTCCTTTTGAAAGAAAAAGATAATAGTAAGACAAGCCCATACATAAACACAGACGGTTTTTACCTTACTATAACCCTAAACAATTTGAAATCGTATATATATTCTGATATTATAATAGTGTCTAAATACAAGTAAATAACAAGCTAGCGGAACGCTTGCATCTCACGCTCCACCTGCCGATAGTGTATCTCTAGAGGCAAATACACTGGGTTCAACAAGAACGTCTTGCAACCCGGCCACACATGACCGACCACTCATTTCGCTTGAGTGTATCGAATGTATATCACCAACGGTTGGGATCAGCAACCTTTTCCTGAAAAGGGACAGCATCGAAATAGATTATAGAAGAAAAAGGGATTTCTCTAGATAGGTGATTATACACCCTAATGGGAGCGACCCACATAGCCATGCTGCCTACCCGATTTTTGTCATTTCCCGGTTGATGAGGCCTGAAGCTACGTTTATCTTCTAGACAGCACACCACCATTTACTTTGAACGCTACATCGTCAAACCCGTCAAACCAATAATTTATTTCCTAAAAATATTATGGGCATAAGAGCTAAGAGAAATGAATTCCTCCGCCAATAGACAAAATACCTTTAAGGGATCAACCTTACGTGGTTTTCTAGGCATACTCTGTCAGACATTCGTCCATACAAATTGTCCTGGGACTGGACAAACCGAAGGCACCCTCCTACCGCAACCTTACGGATCAGTAGCAAGTAGTCCTTGCAAACCCGCAAAATCCCACTCACGACGGAATCAGGTCAGAGTACTTCTAGTTGCAATCCAGAGAATATTCGATAAGTAGTCCTTCCGCTTATGAAGATCCATGGTCTTCAATTTGTTCCATCTTGATCAGCTTCTGAACATCTTCAACGTTTACGTATATGTTGGACGGAAGGGTTTTCGAATATAAATTCTATCCTAGTCTTTCTATATCAACAATCGACTTGGCCAGATTTTGATAGTCGGTGATTTAACTATCAAAATAAACAATCATCAGATAGATTAAATAATTCATATATTATGAAAGTAAGCAATATATTGAGGAATCCGGTCGGATTCCTCCAACCTGTCTGTCCCTACATCATAATGGGTTACCTTAAATTCAATATGACGATTTATTTATTCATCAGGGTAAACAGAAATAAACAGTTTGACTAATAACAGTCAAAAAACAATTACTAACATTCAATTAAGCATTCAATTATTTATTTAATACGTTTATATTATTATAAACGTAACCAACAAGGTAAGTTACCTTGTTCGGAATCTAATCGTTAAAATAACGATTTAATTCGATTGAATTAAAAAACCGCTTAATTTAATCCATGAACATTAAATAATATTCAGCACACATGCAAACAGTCATCAGTCATCATCCATTAGCAAACATTGCACACAAAATAAAAACCGGGGTTATATAAATATAAATAGGTAAACTGAGTGAGTTGAACTCACCTTGATTCCATTCGTTGTCAAAACAGATTATTTCACATGCTTTCAGTCGCATTCGACTCAGTTTGCTTCAATTCCATAATATCTTGTCCGTTGATATGGTTTTAACGTTCCTCGTTTTGTTCGATTCTGTCACTGTATGATACGGTTATAAATTTAATATGTTATTTACCTGTTTAAAATAATATTATTAAAAACCTAAATAATAAATTATTTATTACTAAGTAATGTTATAAATAACCTGGCTTAGGTATATTTAAACTCTATTAGGCACGTTCCACTTAAGCTAGTCATATTTAGTATCGGTCACGTTGAAATGGGCTAGGCATATACACATTATTGTATGCTATTTATTTCATTAGTCATGGACCAACAGTAAAAATTGGACACGGTAAACACTTATATAACTAACGTATATTATATGTGCTGAGCACAAATCTGGACCGCACTAATACACTCATTATGCATGTATATAAAAAGAAAAGAGAAAATACTCGAGCCCACATTTACAACTGATTAGGCGTGTTTAATCAAAGATTAGACAAGCTGAAGGGAATTAGGCTTATATAACTTCCTCCCCTATTACAGTATAGTTTTCAAGTATTGGTTTAGCCATATAAATGTGCTAATTAGGCAGACTTAAATTTCCATTTAGGCATGTTTAGCGTAATTAGACAAGGCATCAGTAAAGTGGACTAATTCGGCATATTATTAGTTAAACGGGCCACGTTATATAAAAGTTGATTTGGAAGAAATGATAATAGTTTTGGCATATTTACCGTCTAATTAATAATTCATAAATATGTTACCTATATACTAATGTATCAGTGGCCACATCACCTTCATGTATCCCTTCCCACTCGTCACTATTCCCTCTTCTTCTCCACTTCAGTTCGAAGTCGACTGCTCTTTTCTTTGACACTAAAAACCAGTCCCAAACTCTCCTCACCAATGTTACATACTCCGCCACGCATTTCACTCCTACCACATCAAACAGTATCTGCCACTTCCTAGATCGCCAACCTCCACTTCACATCCACTGCTCCGCCAAACTGCTGTTCATTTCCCCCTTAAATCCGCATAGCCCATTCTTCCTCAAACTTGCTTTCTCTTCTACAGTTTCCTTATCCAATACAAGCTCGCCCCCCCAAACCTTGTTGCGCCACGTTCAAACTTTTCAACCAATTGATGATCACCGTACATCAGATCCACCTCTTCACTGGTCACCGCTAGTTGCGGTTCTAATATTCACCACTCCGCAAGCGACCAGGTTCGAATGGATACCCGCAGCTTCCTATACTTCATTCACATTGTTTTGCGTGCCATTCCCACATGAGAACTCATCCACTGAAACTCCTCTCGTATATTGCTTCTTCTTGTTTCACCATTTTGTACCCTATGCGGTGGCCCCCACTGCGCCATCACCATGAACGAGCCCCACCCATGTTCCGGCATGCTCCTCTCACGCTCCACTCATGCATGCCCACAACTTCTACTGCTTGAGTTCAACAGTCCCCTCCTACTATTGTTTCACGGCATCCCTCCAATGCAACTTCGCTCACCGTTTCTTCGAACACTTCCCATACTTTCATGACCCGAGCCCCATGCCAAAACGAAACACCCCACCATTCTCTCCATTGCTATTTGCTGTGTACTGGTTCTCCATTGATATCAGTAGCTTAGGAAGGTTAAGTTTTTGGCGAAAAAAGGTACTAGTTTTTGTTTCATGAGCTGGGAAAAACGAAGCAATCGTGTTGCCTACTTGTAGAAAAAGATGAGCGAATAGATAAGAATGAAGTCACTCAATCAGTACATTGCAGACTGTAGAGTAGATGAAAGAAATGTTGGGTTTGCAGAAGCAAAACATGATTGATTTTGGTAAAAGCATGTGTCTCCGACTTAACTTTGGATTTGAAAGAAAACTGAGTTTTCTTTTTTAGTAAGCTTTATTTCTTGAATAGGGTAGGTCTAGCAGCTGAAAAGAAAAGGATGGTTCGCATTGTTGTTTCTTTTCATATGTATGGTCTGCGCGTTTTCATTTCTGACAGCTTGTATTGACTTGCTTTGTTTCTTAGAGTGGGTTTTTTCAGTTTCTGTGTTGCTGAAATTTTTCAAAGCCACTGTATTTATAGAAGGAAGTATGGATGGATAAGCTTAAAGTTACATCAACAAACGGGGCGTAGCATGCTCCTTGGTGTACAGAAATAGGGTAGGATGAAGGTTCTTTTCCATTGAGATGATAAATCTTTGTAGCCAGGCAGGGTGAAAAGAAATGTCACAACGTACATACATTTTATACAGCGTAGGTTAGCATGTTTTATGTAAAAAAATTCTTGTTTGAGGGAGCTTAACATGAAGATATAAGTATATATATTTTTATATTTAAATCGCTTACGGTGTAAGCTATTATAATCTTGCTTATGGTTATTAATTGTACCGCCTTTTACGTTGACCATTAAATTCACGCCGATATGCACGATCGCTAAACACAACGAAATGGACGTACCGCTACGTCTTGACTTTCCGATCCCCATAAAACTAATTTTGTTGAAAACGGAGTCCATTTGCACAACGGTGATATTTTAATTTATTGGTTCACCTTTAAATTTCGTCTACCGACAAAATAACTCTGATTGGCTTCAAACTAGAAATATAGCAATAATTAGCTACACACATTCCAATAAAACTCATTTCCACGAAAACGGAGGTCGTCTGAAAAGAAAACTATTTTTAAGGCCTGAAATATCGATAAAATATATTCAAATTCAAAACAAATCCTATTTAAATAAATAGAAAATTATTTTTATCGTATTTATCCAAATGGAATAACCAATATATATTTACTCAATATTCAGAAATTTAGTTTAAAATGAAATCCAAATACATAGAAATCCCCTTTATATTTATGTAATAAACGTTATCGTTTTTTAGCGAAATTCCATAGCGACTATTCAGAAATTTGAATTGGACATAACGTGAAATCTATAATATGAAATCTCTTTTTTTCTCTTTCATTACAAAAATACAATCAAATTGATTAAAACGTTTCTAGTTTCACAAAATTTCGATTTATATCGAATCATGTATATTCAATTAAAGTTCATATCAAAAATTACGAACTACCGCGGCGTTTCGAGTTTGTTTTAAATATATATATTCGAACTCTAATTTAAATAAATAATTTCGATATAAATCCAGTTGAAATTCCAATATAATATTTAAATAGTCAAATTTAAATGGCCGAAAAATCTGGAACGTTACATGAAAACCGTACGTTAAAATTTTGAAAATTTCTTTTCTATTCAAACACTATTATTAATATAATTTCGACATTTCTTGTTTCACGTCAATCCAATTTCAAACGTTCAAGTTATAATCGTTAAAAAGTTGAAATTGATATTTACGAATTGTCGCTACGCTACACATTCAATTCAAGCTGTATAACGATTTAAATTATAAATCGTCCGAATCTTATCTAAATAAATTTAAATTTCTATAACTTCAATATTAAACTATGTTATAATTTCTTTTTCCCAAAATAATATATTTTTCCAACTTATTCACCGATTTCCAGAATTTACCGTAGTCATTATGTAAATAATGAACCCAATTACTTGCATAAAATAAATGTTTAAACACGTAACTCAAAAATTTTCAATTAAATTTCAAAACACGATTTCAACGTTAATAGTTTGAAAATATTTCCAAAGCTCCATTTCAATTTTATCGATACTTAGATAAATTATTTTTCCCAAATCTTCATTTCGAAATAAATTGAATAAAATAATATTTTCTTCAAAACTCGATCGATTATTTCAAAATCCCCATTATGAAATCAACTGTTTGCATACAATCCATCACTTGAGCATGAAACTCAAAACCACCTTCTAAATTAAATTTTCAGACTTGTTTAACTTCGAGAGTCCACAATTTATTGAAACACTTCTGAAATCTTTTCTGTATTTCACAAAAGTCTTTTATTATTCGTAACTTAGATTTCCCAATCATTTAAAAAATTAAAATTAAAATTTCAATTACTATTTAATTAATAATATCGTCATAGAAATGAGATTTAAACCGATCATTCATATAATTCCACAACAACGGTGTGCGTTTTGCAACCATAAACAAATCGATAAATCAACCATATGAACATCAATCCATCCATTCAAACACAACAATTTAAAACAACATATTTCCTTTGTATACAACGCGTTACGTCTAATAACGCATAGTGTTCAGTGTGTTAACCTATATGAACATTCATCAACATTGCACACCAACATCCATATCCAACAAATTTCATTAACCAATAATAATTAATCTCAAGTAATTATAATTATCTAATATCTACCAATTCAAATAAAAATTAAACTAGAAGTTCTTACTGCAAATTCCCCAGACAAGATGACGTTGAGAACAACAAAACTTAGACAGTTGAAAAGGGATATTCCAACGAATGTATATCAAACCAGTTTATGCACGCACACATGTGTACGCGTATATGCGCATATATCAATCCGAAAATCCATAAGCACCAACTACAACTAAGTTAAAACTCGAATGGTCTTGGTGCGTCACGACAGTCGGATCCTAAAACAACGATATATTCGGAGTTAAACGCAACTGAATTACATTATATATATATATATATATATTGAATTTGTTTAGGGGAAAACCGAACGGAGCCGTAAAATCCTCTTGGTGCACCTAGGTCGGTCCGCGGATACCTACCATAAGTAGCAGTCGTAGCGTATGCACATGGTAAACCCTTTTGGCATGGCCATTCCAGGTTCCGAACTCGCATCGTTGTTACCTCGACACAAGTCCTTAACTGCTGGGCTAATGCTGCGGACAATCACAGTATATATATATATACATATACATATGTATGTATGTATATATATATATGTTATATATTTTATATCAAATAAAATTTAAACTAATTACTAATGTTTAAATAAAAATCTCACCCACTTGAACCTGATCAAGTCCAAACGCCAACCTCTTCATGCTACGTCTTCTCCATTTCACCATGCATGTGCATGCATGCGTGTCCCTCCCCACGCAACTCCCCTGCTTGCGTGAAAACCTCATTTGATTCTTAGTTTTTTTTCTTCATTTTTTTTCTTTTTCTATGGAGGCCGAACCTTTTTCCTTTTTTTTGGGAGGAAATGTAAGCTTTGCATGGAGAATGGGTGGAAGGGCAACTGTTTCGTAGTGGGTTCAAAGGGAAACAACAATTCCTTTCTCTCTCTGTGAGATTTGTATGATTTGTAATGTGGTAAAGAAAGGAAATGTAGAAATAATCAGAACTGAATGTTCGATACAAGTGTAACACTATGTATATATAGCGGTAATGCTTAAGTGGGCTGACAGATATAAAGCCCAATACACAAATAACAAACACAAGCCCAATGAGAATAAGAGACCCATATACGATCGGTTTGTATGCTTAGTACCCATATGTTAACACACCCCCTCAAACCGATCTAGGGTTCCCATGCTTTTGCTCTGCGCCGCCATTAGAAACTCTCAAGTCTTCTCTTAATCTTTCAAAATTACTTCTCGATAAGGCTTTAGTTAAGATGTCAACCTTCTGATAAAAGGTTGGTATGTGCTTGATTGTGAGTTTCCCTACTTTAGTCTTTCTCTGATGAAACGGAGGTCGATTTCGATGTGTTTCATCCTCGAGTGTTATATCAGATTGATGGATAAGAAGACTGTGCTCTTATTGTCACACCAGAGAACTGGTTTCTTCGTGAAGGTTAACCCTAGCTCGCTGATTAGGGTTTCTACCCACATGATCTCAGCGGTGGCTGATGTGATGGCCTTGTACTCCACTTCAGTGCTTGATCTGGAGACTGTTGGTTGTTTCTTCGTGCACCATAAAATAGGGTTTGGTCCCATAAACAAGCAATATCTAGATGTAGTTCTCCGGTCATCTGGATCATTCGCCCAGTCTGCATCACTGAAAGTTTTTAAATTAATGTCTCTACCTGCTTGGATTGTTAAACCATAGTCTAAAGTCCCCTGCAAGTAATGTAGAATTCTCTTGACCGCTCTCCAGTGCTCATTTAAAGGGGTGGTCATAAACTGACACACTTTATTCACACTAAAACATATTTCTGGTCTCATGATAGTTAAGTATTGGAGTGCTCCAACTATACTGTGGTATTGTGTGCCATTGTCAATATTATCACCCTTATGTTTTGACAGTTGTAAGTTGCTAGTCATAGGTGTAGAAATGGATTTGTCTTTGTCCATGTTTGCTTTGATAAGGATTTCAGATATGTATTTCCTTTGAGACAGGAATATTTCTGATTTTGATTTCCTCTGTACTTGTATGCCTAAAAATTAGTTCACTTCCCCCATGTCTTTAATAGCAAATGTTTTATCCAAGTGGGATATAACCTTGTTGATTTCTGTGTTGTCACTTCTGTTATAAAGATATCATCAACATAAACAAGTATGTAGACACTTCTTTGATTATGTGTTTTAGTTTATAGAGAGCTGTCAGACTTTGTTGCTGTATAACCCAAGTCACTTAGTGTGTTCTTTAGCTTAACATACCATGCTCTTGAGGCCTGTTTCAGTCCATATATGGCCTTGTGTAGTTGGCATACATAACTTTCTTTTCCCTTTCAAATATACCTCTTTGGTTGTTGCATATAGACAGTTTCATGTAGCTTCCCATTTAAGAATGCATTACACACATCCAATTGTCTTATGTCCCAGCCATTGTACACAACTAGTTTTAGCATAATTCTGATGGTTGTTGGCTTGACCACTAGAGAGAATGTTTCAGTAAAGTCAAAACCATACTGTTGTGAAAAACCCCTAGCAACCAGTTTGGCCTTGTGTTTACATATGTTTCTTTCTGCATCCTTCTTTAGTTTGTAAGTCCATTTGTATGACACAACGTTCTTACCTTTTGGTGCAGCCACAAAACTCCATGTCTTATTCTTTATCAATGCATCATACTCTTCATTCATAGCTTTGCACCATGGTTTATGTTTCACTGCTTGTTCATATGTAATTGGTTCTATGGTGTCTGCATTTTCTGTAGTGACATTGTATATTTTTGGCTTAAATATGCCACTTTTGGCTCTTGTGGTCATGTGGTGTCCAATTGGTTGTTTTTGAGCATTGTTATCTTCATTGTCACTGTCTGCTGCTTCACTTTCACTGCTTTGATGTTGATCATTGTTGTTATGACTGTCATAGTATTGAGCTTGATCATCATCCTCACTTAAGTGCTTATTTGAGCTGTATCCAGATCTGGTGCTGGAAATAGTTGGGTTTGCAATAGTTGTGGTGGTGTCTCCTTATCATCACCTTTTTTAGTCCATTCAGTTAGTGTAGGAATAGTTCCCATGGTAGTTCTGGACTGATCATGTTATCAATTTTTATCCTTTTTCTTGTCTGCAAAAGGAAACACACACTCATTAAAAACCACATGTCTAGATACAATGATTTTTCCCTTATCATCCAGACACTTGTACCCCTTTTGGTTACTTGCATACCCTATGAAGGTACATGGGCTGGATCTTAAGGAGAGTTTGTGATTGTTATAGGGTCTGAGGCATAGGAAACACAAGCATCCAAATGTTCTTAGAAAGGTGCAGTTTGGTTTATTCCTAAACAAAACCTTATGAGGGCATTTGTTTTGTAGGATCTTTGTAGGCATTTTATTTATTAGATAAACACTTATGCTAAATGCCTCATTCCAATATTTTAATGGTAAAGAAGACATAGACAGCAATGTCAATCCTATTTCCACTATGTGTCTGTGTTTTCTTTCTATAATGCCATTTTGTTCAGATGTGTATGGGCAAGTGGTTCTGTGAATAATACCTTTTTGATTACAAATATGCCTAGTGGTAAAAACTCACTTCCCTCATCTGTCTATATGATTTTAATGTTGCAGTTTATTTGTTTTTCTATGAAATTCATAAACTGTAACATTGCATTGTATGTTTCTGATTTGGCTTTGAGAAAGAAAATCCAGGTATACCTGGTATATGCATCTACAATAGAAAGATAATACTTGTATCCTTGCCTTGAGCTTAATGGTGCAGGTCCCCATAAATCTGCTGTAACTAATTCAAGGGGTTTAGAGTAAATAGTTTCAGATCTACCAAAAGGTAAGTTTTGGCTCTTTCCAAGTTGACAATGTGTGCAAACATTAGGAACAGATGAGTGTTTAAAAGAAATATTATTGTCTTTTAAAATCTGCATTACAATGTCATAACTAGGGTGTCCAAGTTTACAATGCCAAATGTTTAAATCATTTTGGAAACTATTACTATTATTAACATCATCAGAATTGTTTTCATTATCATTGCTAATCTGAATATTGACATTGCAACACCAAGTGTTCCTTTCATTGCTCAATCTTGATTGCATAGAGCTGAACCTGTAAAGGGCATTGTTCAACCTACCCTGTAATAATATTTCCTTGCATAGCAAGTCTGTAATTAGGATAATTAGGGTGAAACTCAAAATATATCTTGTTGTCATTAGTGAATTGGGATACACTAATCAAGTTCTTGTTAATAGTGGGAACTCTAAGAAGATTGTTGAGATATAATTTTCTTTTGCCTTTAAAATATCCTGCCTCAACATGTGATATATTCATAGTTTCACCATTACAAGTGTGAATAACCTGCGTACCTGAATAATTCTTGTTATCCAAATTTAGATTCTGAAGGTTATTGGAAAGGTGATTAGTTGCCCCTGAGTCTGGAAACCAATCTTCAGTATTTATATCATCATTCTTGACACTGTCATCACTGCCAGTTTCTTGTGATGTGGACCCTTCAGTATTTTGCCTTCCTTGGTAGTTTGCCTGTGCTAAGTTAGCATTCATGCCCGTTTGTCCGCCTTGCTGAGCATTGTCATCAATGTTAAATCTAAAATAGCATCTATTTGCTGCATGCCCTATCTGACATTTTACTCTGTATGTATTGTTGTTGTTGTTGTTGTAGGATTTGCCCCTTCCTCTGCCTCTCTGATTGGGATTGCCTCTCTGTCCTTGTGGGTTTCCTCTACCATATCCAGGTTTGTTTCTTGGTTGATTTTGATTAGTATTTCTTGAATTTGATGCTAAGTTTATGTTGTACTCGCTCTGGATTTCCTTTCTTTGTTCCACTATACCCTCATGTACCAATAGGGCTGAATACACAGATTTTATATTTGGTCGGTTAGTTTAGGTAGCAATGTAAGTGAGAAGAGACTCATATTCTTCATCTAACCCATTTGTTAGAGTCAAGATCTGTTCACTGTCTGATATAGTATGTCCAACTGCTTTGAGTTTGTCACAAAGAGTCTTCACCTTAGAAATATACTCAGGCATGCTCATATCACCCTTTCTTGCATTTTTAAATTCTCTCCTATAGTGCATTATACGTGTTGATGATTGTGAGTTGAAAATCTATTGAATTGTCGACCAAATTTCATGGCATGAACTGCACCCTATAACTTGTGATAACAGATTCGTACCAATCGATGATAGGAGCTAAGAAGATAGTAAGTTATCTTGTTTTTGATGGTGGACAAACTCTGGATTGCTAATGATGTTGTTTTGTACATCTGTTGTCATTGCAGGTGGTGTTGGCTTGGTTCCTTTGACATAATCTTGAAGGTCGTTTCCCTTCAAGGCTGTTCCAACTTGGAATTTCAACATCAAGAAATTGTCTTTATCGAGAGGAACAATGATGACTTGGGTCTTTGGTTTCACTAGTGGCAAAGGAAAGGTTGGTGGTGGTCCATTGTTATATGTTCTAGAAGTTGCTGACGATTGATCAGCGCTGCCTCCTGCCATGGTGACAGAAGATTGCAGGTCGACTGATGTATATGGCGAGGCTACTTGATCAAGAAGTAGTAGCCTGTACAGGAAGCACCCGAGGGTGACAGCAAATGTTCAGTGGTTCTTGCTTCCTTTGAAGATTCAAGAATTGCTGAGCAGTGGGCAGGAAAACCAGATGACGAGATCCAAAATCTCTGATAGTCGAAAATGAGCAGTTGTAGCTGCCGCGAATACGATTCCGGCAAGGCAGGCACTGTTCAAAAAAAAAACTGATAAGAACAATCGCTATGCGGTCAAGAAGGGATGATCTCCTGTGATGAAAATACTCTGAGGAGACTTCCTCTCTTTTTTTCTTTTAAAGAATTAATGATCTTTCTCAAATGTCGTTTGGCTGATAGGCTCCGATACCATGTGAGATTTGTATGATTTGTAATGTGGTAGAGAAATGAAATGTATTAATGATCATAACTGAATGTACAATACAAGTGTAACACTATGTATATATAGCGATAATGCTTAAGTGGACTGACAGATATAAAGCCCAATACACAAATAACAAACGAAAGCCCAATGAGAATAAGAGACCCATATACGATCGGTTTGTATGCTTTAGTACCCATATGTTAACACTCTCTCCCTTTTTTTTAAAAAAAAGAAGACCGAAGGTTCTTTCAAGGGGCAGAAGAGGATAGTACCACGAGAGGAGAGGAGGAAATGAGGTCTGGAAGGAGTAATGGTCAGTGCAATGCTAGGCAGTGGTGCTGGAAGTGGTGCTGGAAGTGGTTGATGGAGGTGGTTACAAGAGAAAAGCTGCTCCGTTTTTCATGGAAAATAGAGAGGTCATGAGTTGAGCAGGAGGGAGGTAGGTCACGGTGACTGATGGCTTGAGGTGGTTGATGTGGAAGGACTGGAGAAGGAGGGTATGATTGAAGTGGAAGGTTCAAGCACAAATGGGGAAGGAGACAAAAATGAAGCAGCTGTGCAAAAATTACAGGGTGCGAGGAGAAGGAAAATTGTTCATTGGTTTGCTTGCCTCACTTTAATTTTTCCTACTTTGATGATTTTTTTCGAAGAAAGGAGAGCTATCTCCTGTGAATTGTAGAAAAGAGGTTGGAGAAAGTAGAGAGGTTGGTTCACGTGTATTATCAGAAAGCGGTGGACAGTTGTTGAGCAATAGCGCTCAGCTAAGACCATCACAAGGTTATTTTAAATTTTTTACAAGTGTCAGTTAAAATCTCAACTATGTTACGAGTGGGCATTCAGATTTATTAATCAAACATACATATTTTCATCCATATACGAACATTTCACATGCTAAGAATTTATCACCTTAATATACGAAGGAGAACACAAAACAAGTTACACCACCTAAATATTGTTTTCCAATTTCATTTTCTTTTAACTATCGATAGCAAATGACCACAAAGTAACACTATCATCACGAACACTAATGTGCCACGATCTCAAAACAGTAATAAAATAGATCGGTCGATCATTTTGTAAAGTGTCAAAAGGGTCACAGTTGTCCAAAATACGTTGAAAAAAATATATGCTTATTTTCCAGATTAAAATTTACAGTAAAATTCTACAAAATATTTCAAGACTGCGCGTACTGAAATCGAACAATTATTTTAACCAATTATCTAATTATAATTTATATTTTACTTTTGATCGTTTCAGCATTATAATGCAAACCATTTACTGTTTTTCCACAACTAACATTGTCTTTAACCAAATCAATTTAATAATATGCTTAACCAATCGTTATAAAACTCATAGGTTGTCAAAAATAATATGCATGTATATATTTCACCAAAATATCATATATTGTTAAAATAATATTACTTAAAAATGTATGCATATATCTTACCCAGTATTAGTCAAAAAAGAAATTTATCCATCTTTATAAAATTCATGTTTAATATAGCCATTATAAATTAAATAACATCTTTACACAATCCTACGTTAATATTTAAATAGTCATTTATTTTTTCAAAATAATTCCATATAAAATCTTATAAATTACACATATCTTTAAGTAAATCTTCTTTTACCAAATTCAATTTATACAACAAAATAAAAAATTTATAAGTCAAACATATCTTAAAATATATTTCCTTTTTCAACTCTTCTTGATAAAACAAGGCAATTGCCAAAGAATATAAAATCAATATTTGTATTTAAATTCTTATTAATTTTTTTATTTACATTCTAGAAAACCCAAATTATATTATAAAATTCAATTTAAACTTAGTAAAATCCTGGGTTATTACAATATGTTACTCATATAATATCATATATAAAATTCACAAGTTCATTCATGCTAATCTTTTATTTATTTAGATTAAATTGGACTTTTATTACTATGAGTATATTATAATTCACTTAATTATTCAATCTCTCAAACATCCGCAAATTGAGAGTTTTGTTTGTTGTTACAAAAATAAAATGATTCATAATAGTCGTTTTTTCTAGTAGAATGGTATGTAAGTGGTGATGAAGTGATAAAAATTAGCAATACTCCAAACAACGCAAACACTACAACTTAAGAGAAATTAATGACTATGAAAATACGTACTCCCCAAGCATGGATACAGTAACTAATATGCATAAAATATGTTTTATGGGAGAGATCGAATATGAACATGATAGTTACTGAAGTTTTCAGTAGAAATTAGCTTTTTATAAGAGAGCTATTTGACAATCAGTAATGATATTATAGGGAAGTTTGTTCATGCTGATCTTCCATTTTGATTTAAATTTTGAGCAAACAGGATTTTTATTACAGATTTCAGACTATAGGTACAAATCTTTTGACAAAACCAAGAAGGGGAAGAAAAAACATTTTTAGCAAAAACTAAGGCACTGTGTACCAATCTATTAAAAATAAAATAATATACTAATATCTACTGATATTACAAGCAAGTTCTTTTATAATACAAGTTATCCATGAATGTACATGAATTGAATCAAGACAGTAAAACGGTAATGAATTTTTTCATAAATATAAGGTATTCTAAACTTTGGTGGGCACATAAATTCTAAAATGAGGAAGAAAAGCAAGCTTTACACCAAAATTGAACACTGATCGCTTTAACATGTAACTAAACGACTATTGCCAAACACAAAATACTATCACTCATCTATTTAATATCAAAATTATAATAAATTGATGATTCGTCGACCCTTCCCTCCAAAAAAAAAAGGCAGCAAACCAGTAAGCATTAGTCAACGAGTTGAGAGTTATGAAAATATTGGCCCTAAAAAAGAAAACACATTATTTGTTTACAACAAGAAGAAAACTTCTAGAATTGATGAGTTGAGAGTTGTGGAAATATTGGCCCTGAAAAAGAAAACTCTCAACTATCATTGGCCCTAAAAAAGAAGAAACACATGCAACAAGAAAACACATCCTATAACCAACAGAACAATAGATGCAAAAAATCAAAGCTACCTTTTGTTTGCACCAACCCCATTCATTTTTGGCTCCATCAAGGTCTTGAACCATGATGTTATCAACTTAGATTTGCTTTTTGTGTCCTGTAAACAAACTTATTACCATAAAAAAATACCAAAAAAAAACATACTGTTAATCTCCCTAATATATATATATATATATATATATATATATTACGTAAAATGAATTGTATATAAGATCCATATATCTAAAGTTTCACGTACTTTGCCAACCAATGCAGGTCCAATGATAGTGTTTACATTGGCAACAGCCTGAAAAGAAGGATGAATATAACAAAGAATAAGCAAATGGAACATAAAATCTTAAAAATTAAAGAAACAATCAAAAGCCATTAATAAGACCAGCGCGGAAAAACTAGAGAATTGTGCTTCTCTAGTTCACTCCATAGTAACCATGCCAAATTCAAATTCTATCTTTAATTTCATCGAACATACCCACCCACCACGTTATTTTTTTGAAGTTTGTGATGTGTAATATATTGTTTCAGGGCATTGATAAAGTGACTCAATTTTCAAATATGAAAGGAATTTTGTATGAAAGGTTTTTTTTGGGGTTAAAGAATTTGAGCGTTTATCAGCATGGAGTCGTTGTGTCAAAATAATTATACACTCAATAAGGTATGACCGAACTTTTTTGCCCCATCATATTCAAAATTGAATTCTCTTTAACAATGTCATTTTTTCAGTCAAACATAATCATGGGAATAAAAAAATTACAGATACTACCATCACACATGATTGGTTATCCTTGACCACGCTTAGGGTTCGATTAATCAGACTACTTAGTTATAAGATTTGGACTTCCATCTTTGTTTAAAATACAAGCAGAAAATGAAACCACTGTCAAAAATACATGTAGAAGCTAGTAGCCATTGTCAAAATATCCATTTACATAATATTGAGTAATCCACAAACTTCCTATGCACACTAAAAATCATTAAAATCGGGAATCATTAGCAGTAAAAATCATTAGAACAGAAACAAGTTAATATAAGAAGCATTAGATGTAAGAATCAATAATCATTTGAACCAAAAAAATAACCTCCGCCAAATAGAAACAGATTAATGCTATCAACCATTCAGTTCAACCATACTTTAACGACTCAACAAAAAAATGAAGTTCATTTCAAAATCAGATTCAAAATAGTAGATTAGGTGATTGCAAAAACTTATAATAATAGATTGTCGATTACCCGATGATGCAAGATGATGGCGGATTAAAGCTGATTACAAGATGATCGACTGAGGCCGACTATGATTAAATCACGTGATCGAGTTTTCCAAATTAGGGCGCTGCGTCTGTTTTCTTTCACCATGAATGAAAAAGGGAAAAGGAACAAGGGTGTTTTGAAGCAGGTATTGAGTAGTGTAGTTAATTCTAGAACGAGTTATGTTTGTTCTAAAATGCCAAACGGATGATGTCCGTACTAAACGAGTTTGCAACGGACTTTAGCCGTTGCTATTTTGCTACGGCTCAAAGCCATTGCGAATTTTTCACACTAGGGTGTTGTAGAATTGCTTATATGGTGTAGTTAAAGTATGGAGGACGGTGGTCGCTAATAGAATTAGGCAAGACATTGACTTTAATATCTACAAATTTATCCATACATTCAACATTAACCAAATCTCTATCAAGTTTTATAGACAATTTTCTTTATCTCACCACTTTTCCATGAAAATCACAACCCTTGTGGATTGGCTCAATTAGTCCAGTAGCTACAAGGCAATTGTTAAATTTAGACAGTCGTGTTGCTCTCAACATTCTTCCTCCCTATTTTTCTTATGCACGTAGAACAACATTTCTTATGCATGTAGAACAACATTAAAATCTCCCATGATTAACCATGGTAAATAAGTAGCTTAGGCAATTCTTTAATATTCTTTCATAAAAACAACCTTTGACTGGTAAGATTGCTAACATAAACAACTATGATGCTGATAATAAGACACCCAATGTTTTTAGCTTGCACTGTGATTTGTTGTTCATCTTTGTCAATAATCAACATATCCCACATCGTTTTAATTCACAAAAACATGGTACGATCTTTAGATCCAGTGTCATTATTATGAATAAAATTCCAATCTTCACCCAAGTATTCCAAGAAAAAGAAGATATTGTCATCATTCATTTTATTTTCTAAAATACCCATAATAGAAGGAAGAAGATTCCTTCTAGATTATAGAGGTCTAAAACATAGGTATCGTTGTTTAAGTCTCTAACATTCCAGCTAACTATGGATATTCAGAATTAAAAGACTTACTCCTTAATTTCCTAGGAGAAACCTCTCCATTAAACGAGATCTTACCCTTCTTTTCATCTGGCTTGAACTACTCTTCATATTTTTGATTGGTTTTAGTATATTTTCCACTATCTACACTTACATTATCCACATCATCAGGAACAATCAATCTCTAATTGCTTTAAATCCTCACTTGTTTCGGGAACCTGGTTCGTTGGACTGGAGGCAGTTCCATGGATTTCAGCTTATCCATGTTACACCACAAGCTGTTGGACCGTTTGGATCATCTCCTCCTCAACTTGCACAACCTTAATAGCCTAATCCACAAGGGTCTGCTGCTTATGACAATTAGTAATTGGAATCACTTATGTAACTAGCTATGAATTAGTAGAACTACTAACTGGGTAGGGTCATGCAAAATAGGGTTGTTTGCCATTTTGTTGTTTGTAACTCATTTGGAATTACTAACTGGGCTAGGGTCATGCAAAATAGGGTTGTTTGTAACTCATTTGTATCTTCCTTTGTGAGTTGTTTTGGCTTCCACACTTGCAAGAAAGTGGTGGAGAACTGACTACCATTATGACCCAAGCATTAACAAATGCTACAGAATGGGGATAAGAACTCGTAATCTATCTCTTGTAAATAGACATTACCCAGTTTATCCTTAGCTCTATCTTGCTTTTTGATTTCACTACTAGCTTTTAGTTCCAAAAGTATTCCAGCATTGTTTAGTCTTTTAACATTTTTAGTACATTCATCCATAGTCAGGGGTGGAGCCACATCATTCCAGGGCTGGGCATGTGCCCCTCCCAGTATTTCAAACGCAAAGGTAAAAAAACACAGCTGTTCCTTCGGTATATATATATATATATATATATTCTATCCGTCGCGAACTAGCCATCCCTCCATCCTACCTCGTCGCTTTAGATTCTTCAGCAACCGCTCATCGGCATCGGCCTTTTCTAGCGTGAGTTTTCTGTTTCCATGTCAGTTCTCTACTCGATCGATTTTGCTTCGATTTGGTCTGCCTTTCGAGGCTGCTTGCAGCTGTAGCAGATTTTGGTTTGCCCTAGGTCTGGTTGCTTGCTTTCTGGTATGATTATCTTTTGTGTTTTGGTTATGACGATCTGCGTTTTACAAGTGTTCTAGGGTCCTTTTATTTTTCGAAAATAGATCCAGTTTTTTGATTTATGTGGAGTTTTTTGGGGATATAGGGTCCGTTTTGTTTCTTAGTCTTGGTATTTCTTCTCCATTCTCTTTGCGGCAGGAGTAATTATTTGATTCAATTAGTTAATTCTAGGACTGAACATTTTTATCATATTACCACTTACCAACCATTACCAATGGATATCAACGAAAGTGGTACCGAATAACTGGCAACCAATTTGATTGGTACGGTATGTCAAACCACATGAAAATATGTTGTACGGTAACAGTAATTGATCATTAGTAATGGCAATTATCATACCTACCATATATCTCAAACAATACATATGTATATTCTTATATTTCATCATATATGCTAATGGCATAACAACGAACTTCTAATTTGTAATGATTTAATAAAATGCGTTGGAAAATACTATTGCGATACAAGATTGAACGTAATTTTTATATATAACTTAAAAACAGTATAATTTATATGATATTTTAGTTCATCCATAATGTTTTCTTGCATGTTTAACTACGTAAAATAAGATAGATAAATAATAATATAATAACCAAAAAAATTGATTTTAATAATTAATATTTTAACTTGAAATATTTTAAATAAAAAGATCTCATACTAGTAAATAGAAAAAACTTATTACCAACCTCTACTAACCAATACCAACCATAAATCGAATTGTTAGTAACCGATATTTTTGGCTGCTAATGATATGATTTTCCTATTACCATATAAGTCGATACGGTAATGGTTGTGAATACAAAGTTTAAGTACCGAACCGATTCCACTCCTAGGTAATTTGCTGCAAAAGTAATAATTTGATTCAAAAGAGACTATTTGATTCAATGTAATTTGCTGCAAAAGTAAATTAGGTATTCACAGTTAAATTTTTATTTTAAATTGTTTGATTGTCGGGTATTCGACTTAATGGATAGTGCCATTTAGTATTGACAAAAATAAAATGTTTCATTTTTAATTCTAGATATGCGGAAATATTTTAAGAGAACCATCGAAGATATTTCCACTGAAGTTTTTATAATCTAGTTGTGCTTATTTGATGATCTGAAATGATATTTGTACACAATCAATTAGCCGACATGAAAAAAAAATCGGGGGCTACCGCATCCGAACCCCGTAGATACATATTTTCCCCCTTCCATACGTAGTTTCTTTGGCTACGCCATTGTCCATAGAAAGAGGATATCCAACCAAGCTGGAAATCTTACTAATTCCCTGAGCATTGCATAGAGATAGATCCAAATTGATCAATCTCATCCACACTCCATGAGATTCTAGCAAAGCTTGAGGCTAGATTCCTACCTTTTATTGAAAATTAGTTTGCTACCCATAAACCCAGGATCTCCTTCCAATACTTAGTGCAGTCTTCTGCATTAATGAATTTTATTAGGTAAAATGCATTCTTCTTGGCATAAACATCCCAGCTACCTTTCTGCATCCATTCTTTCCTGAAGTATGCATATAGGTGTACATAATACTATATTTTACCTATCAGATATATGTAAAGGGTGCTACTATTCACACCTAGGTTTACACTTCCGGACACCTTTATAAATTTAGTATGGATGATTATTTTTTATATTCATCTGACCACCATATATTACTCCTTCACTCAGTTATCTACCACCGTACTTCTCCTTAAAAAACACATACTTATTTAAAATTTCAAACCATAAACCCTTACAAAAGCAGATATTCTTTTGTGCCTAATAGAGGTGGAAGATGAAAATAAAAAAGAGAGTTTGAATTGCTTGATTTTTATTATTTTCTATAATGACATAGAACATGTTGTTATGGTTTTTTTAATGGTTAAGATTTTTATGTTGTGTTTTAGGATATTCTTTCCGTTCCTTTGGAAATTTCAAGCTTGGAGGACATTAAATTTGACGACGTTGTATTAAATAATGACAATGTAAGTTTTGACTTATAGGATTTTTATCCGTATATATACGTATCTTCATTTACAAATTGATACATTAATTATTATTATTTTGTCGTTTGATAGTTGGAGTATTTGAATGATGATAAATTGGGTGATAAACATGATGATTGTGATAATGTGATGCAAGATGTTCAATCAGATGATGCAAGATATTCGATCAAATGACTCAAAATACATGAATGTTGATTTGACGAATCATTTCACAACCGACGAAATAAGTACTCATTTATCAAAATTAAAATTGCGAATGTGGTTATGAAAATGGGTTATTAAATTAAATCATTTCACAACCGACGAAGTAAGTGGGGAAGGAAGCCTTCACGTAGAGGAAAGAGCTGGTGGCCTCTACATTTTTTTGTTATTAATTTAGAAGGTGGCCAGAAAAGCAAATTTAAAATATTTGGGGTGCTTTTAGTTTTGGTGACCAGAAGTGTAAATAGGGGCATGAATAACAGCACCCTATGAAAAATTGAATTTTTCCACATGTTCATTGCCTCTTTGAAGATCTAATCATTCTGATCTATATGTTCCCGTTCATCATCTTTCAGCACATTAAATTTTTGTTCTCCACCTGAAATTTTCGCGTTTCCTGCTAGAGCATTACAATTTCTGGATCTAGGTTTGAAATTTCAAATAAAATCAGCTTTATCCAATATTGTCTGTCCCTCTATATCCAAACAATCAACACCCCCTAAATTCCATTTTTTAACAATTAAACCCTTTTTTTATTTATTTAACTGCAAAAAGATGAAATTCAATCGGTGGTCCCAACATTTCTCCTTGTTGTGATTGGTCACGCATCTGTGATTTATCCTTTTGTCCACATTCCTTATTGTTGATGCCATCAACAACAGCCTTAGCAAAAGATTTCTACTTTTTCCGTACCTCTGTCCATTCAGTATCATCGTTTTTATCATTAGATTTGATGCTGCAAGGGTTAAGCATCATTTCGTCCAGAGAACATGTCATTTTGTGATATATTGTCGATTATATATATATATATATATATATATATATATATATATATATATATATATATATATAAGGAGAATTCTGCTACACCTTTTATATTGCACCAGAATCCTGAATCTCATCCATTGATTATCTCTCTTTCCATTTGGATGTTTTTTCTTAGTAGGAAGAGATAATGAATGAGGGGAATGAGCGAATGAGATTCAGGGGAGGGTTCACCTGCAATATAAAAGGTGTAGGGGAACCCTCTCTATATATATACATATATATCGGCTACTGAGACATAAAATTACACATAAATTGATGTACACAAAATTTATACTAATTTAGATTCTTAAAATATATCAGCTATTGAGACACAAAATTACACATAAATTGATGTACACAAAATTTATACTAATTTAGAGTCCTAAAATCAAGAAAAAGAAAAAAGCTAAGATTTTTGAATGGATTTCTTAAACTTTTCCTGATTTTTTCCTTTTGATATAATGAAATTCAATTTATTTATCTAATAAAGAAATAGTACACTGCATTTTTCCAGGTTGCCACCGACTCTTTATATTATTGCCTTAATAGTTGTACCATCCACCCCGCCTTTTCTTCATATGTACAATCACCGTATTTCTTAGCCTGAGCGTCCACTTCAAGGTCCTAGAATGATCATCTTTAGCTTAGGGGCTTGGGGGACCTAAAAGGATATGTTTACCGATATTTAGTGTATTGCTAAGGACATCAGGCTTGTTTTTAGAGTTTACCAATCCGGTGTTTGGTCGATTATTTATCGTCGATCGAGTCTCAGTTGACAGACAACCACCGATCAAACCTTATTTGATCAGTGGTTAACAGTCTACTAGGTACAAATTTGGTATCCCATAGCAATCAATCTGACGCCATTAGCATTACACAATATTTTTCTCTTATCTAATTTAACCATAAGCTGTCTTATTCAAGGAATTTCCAAATGAGTTTATGTCTGCAAGCATCGTTCACATGTTTGTTGTTATAAACACCCCAAACCCTCTATTCTTACAGAAATAGACATCATCCCAATGAAAGTTTCTAATTTTCCTTCCCATATGAAGTCAAATCAGATTTAAATTACTTTATTCAGTGTGGTAGTAGGAGGTCTGAAACTCCACAATAACATCAGTAGGACTTTGTTGACACCTCTTTATTTGGTATCAACGTGACTCTACCACCTTATTGGTGTACATCATGGAGACACATATAGACCCCCTGATTTCCACCAATAAGGGACCTAGGTCATGGTGACACCACATAAACTAGTGTCTAACGAACTTGAACTCCCATAACATCATATGCATGATAGTAGGCCGGGTAAGTTATGATCTTTTGACAGAGCTATGCAATTTACATTCTGACCCTTGAATTTTCTTTCTAATATTATCAATCAACTTCCCATAAATCTATCTTTGATATACAATGTGGACAGTAGCAACTTAAGGTGCCTAACAATTAATTACAGGCTCCATCTTTAGCTTTTTAATTTTTAGTGAAGAAAATCTTTGTGAATACTTTTCTCATTTTTTATTATTGTTGATTTTTCAACTACATTCTTTCAAATCCACTAGCAAAACGGATTATTTCATGATTATTGTGAATATATAGGGTGAGAGCCAATTACAATGTCTAATTCCATTTTTGGTTTTAGAATAGCCTTTGGGATTCCTTTGTACAAAACGATTTTGGTATAGGTGCATTCGGTTCAATTTTTTTAGTTTTCTGTTTTCGTTGATACAAAATTGCAAACGACATATATAAACTATGGAAAATGACCAATTAAAAAAATGAAGTTAAAATATGAAACCAAAAACATTTTTTTTTCTTCATATTTTCAAAATAATTGATGAACAAGACACAATTCATCTTACGTCGTCCCTCCAACCTATCCATAATCTCCTCCATCTTTCTTTCATCGCCTTCATCGTTTGTTTACTCTCTTCATTTTTTGTAATTAATGTTGAAAACTCGAAATACAACATAAAAAATAAACCAAACATTACCAAACTATTTTAGTGATGAATTTGATCCATTTGTCTGTAATTCCCATTTCTTACATCAAATGAAGCAACAAATTTCTATTGAACAAACCACGGTCTTTTTTAAGGTCTAATTTTATGCATATCCTTTTAGCCCCATTAGCAATTTAGCATTAGATCCTATGATTCATTCATGTGCTAACATTATCCCCTCTTCTATAATCCTATTATCGATGAAAACTTGTTGATTGTTGGCGATCACGTATTCTAATACAACCTCTACTGCAAAGCATTTTAGCTAGTATTTTATAAATGAAATTGTAGGAAACAATGAATCTATAATCATTCAAAGTAGTGGGAGGTGACTTTGTTTGGGACCAAGGTTAAAAATGTGTGACTAATTTCTTTTATGACTTTACCCTACATGAATTTTTTTTGCATTGGACTTAAAATGCTGACATCACTTTTTCCTATTGTTTTATACAAGAATAAGATTCAAAAGCATCTGCCCTTCTGTAGTAATGGTTTCATTTATGAAGACTTTGCCATAGTCATAAATTTTATTTTTGCGTATAACCTCAGGGATATTTGTATTTTGGTACGGCTATAACATAGTGCTCAAAATGAGAGTTAACTCATCGGACGTTTGAGTTTCAAAATTTTGGTTTGATTTAATCTCATTGATGTAATTGCACGGGCTATTACTATGACATTCTTTTGGCTAGTTTGGCATAAAAAACATAGTGGCGTCATCATCTTGGGTAATCCATTCACACTTTGTTTTTCACATGTCGATAGATAGTAATTGTACGTTTATATAATACTCATGTTTAGCATCATAATAAACATAAGAATTAAAATCTAAATGATCTTCGTTCAGTATTATGCCCAATTTTTGACATTTGATTATATTTTGCTCCACCATAGACTGAAGGTTGTAATTACTTTTGCTCCATTCCTTAAGATTGGATTTCACACATTGTTGCATTCTCAGAATAAGATACAGAAGATTTTCAAAGAGGTAATTAGGGAGAAGGACAAACTTTACCAAAAAATTAGGCTGAAGGACACCAAGTTTTATTTTTAGTCTGAAGGACAAACTTTGAACCAAAATTAAACTGAAGGTAAATACTAAATGTAATTAGCATTATATTCAGTTTTTTACACTACACAAAATTGCTAGTTTTAAGTAGCATTATTCAGTTTTACACTGTAGAAAATGCTAATTATATTTAGCATTGTCCTTCAATTTAATTTTTTTCAAAGTTTGTCCTCCAGTCTAAAAATAAAACTTGACGTCCTTCAAACTATTTTTTTTCCAAAGTTTGTCCTTATGTCTATTTTCCACATTTTTAAAATGAGTCTAATGATCAATGAATTTGAATGGTCCTGACTCACTATTTTTCCAATCAATCGTGATTCGTAGAAGCAAAGGCGAGTGATTACTGAAAAGTAGGCCTGTCAAATGGGTCGGGTCGGATCTAAATGAGTCGGATAGAATTTGACCAGACTTATTTAAGATATAAACAAACTCAATCCATTTTACCTATTTAATAAATGGGTCAACCCGACCCGATCCGATTAATAAAAAGGTTGAACCGACCCGACCCGTTAACAATAACCGCAGCTTAAGCATTAAGATCAACATTAAAAATTGAAAAAATACACCGTTTTTTATCAATTCTGCATTAAAAAAAACCGCACAAGAAAACGAACTGATGCACATCATATTATCGAAAATAGCACCAAAAAATGGAAAACTGCACTGTGATTCTGCCAATTCAACACAAAACCCAAAATTTTGCTCCAACAAACAGAAAAACTGAACTAGATATTAAAATAACTAGAATATTTGAAAGTTTTGCATCATATGATTACAAACTGCAACACTAAAACTAACAGATTTGGAATTATCATAAACATACAGAAATGAAACTAAAACGTTTCAGTGCAAACTCAGAGAAATGAAAATACATAAAGTTCCACTCCTTTTGTCTAGCATCCAAACCCAAGCCACCTAAATATTCTGTACTATTGAAGACACAGAATCCTGATAAAGAAATTCAACAAATCAATAAACCATTCTGACTTTAGTTAAAGAAAAGAAAAGAAAAGGAAAAACTGAATCTAAATTATATTTTTGAGTGCATATGGATGGATAAATTAACTCTATAATGATCTACATACAGGAAGAGGGTTAACCTTTGTGTTAACCCAAACAAACAATAAATAAGTTGCTCCTAATTGTAAACAAAAAAGTAATTATATTGGATACAACATAATTATTACTGACAGACAAAATAGAACCAACTCGGTTTGAACTTCTAAACTTCAACTTAAAATGGAAAACCATAACCACTAAACCCATCACTTCATCCACTTAACGATTGTAAACATGTCGCAGACATTGGATTAAGATTCAGGCTTTCCTGCCTTACCCTAGGTCCGGGCTGATATATTTTCAAGCCTAGTGAAAAAACAAAACCTCCATCATTATAGCATTTGACCTACAAATAAACTAAGCTATAATAATGCTTAAACTAACGAGTTAAGAGACTACAAGCATATGGTGCCATAGAATTGAAGTTTCATATTAATATTGAATCAAAACATCATGGGACATTTTGCTTGGAAATGAACTCATTGATTTCAACCAAACCTTCTTGTGACTTTTCTTCACGAACAATCATGATTATAGTAAATGTCCAAGATTATCGTTAACCACAAGATCATCAACCAGTCAATTAATCAATAATAATAGATAGCATGATTTACGCACTGTATAGAATCATGATAATCTTTTAAGAACAAATCAAACCATAACATAGTTATTGATTACTACACCTTTGGGGAGTACTCTTTGATGAGAATTTTAGTTGTCTAAAGGGTCACCATTCCAGGCGTAGTTACAGTTGAACAAATGAGCATGTTTTATGTAGTCAAAACATTGTATATCCACAAAACTAACAATATTTTAAATTGCACTTAACATATGTAGCTTTACCATATTATAAATTGCACTTTAAACATATGCAGTTTTGTAATGTTTTAAATTGCACTTCAAACATATGCAAATAAATAAAGGGCCCTAAAAAGCATATCATATCCAAAGCATGATAAGTTGGAAGATTTTTTATATTGATTTTTTTTTGTTATGGCATTCTCCACTATTGTTATATGATGATCTTTATATTAGTATCATCCATTATACTCTTGTTTATAGAGATAACTTTTCACACAAACTCTACTTGAAAAAGTAATAGATAAATTCATAGTAACAAATAGCGTAATACAAAACATACCTTAATGATCACATCATATCAAACTCCTACTAAATGGCAGAAAAAGAAAGACCATAATTTGATTTTCCAATCTTTCAAGAACAAAGGCTGAGCATTGAGTGAAGCAGAGAAAAAGTCAGCCAAATATGTTAAAAAGATTTTAATGAACACTACATGATTCATTCTTCTATGTCGAATGGTAACGTTTCTATACATATAATAACCAATATAGCTTTGGCAGTAGTTGAAAATTATGGCTCTAGATCATTAAAAATCATTGACAGTTAATAATGATTTGATAAGCATAAAAAATAATTACTCACTTCGGAAGCCATGTTCTGATAGACAGGTAAGAGAAATAAGCTGTCAATGATTTCAAAAATGAAAAAAAAACATTATAAATGCATGAATAAAACATCTAATATTTTGAAATGTGCATGTCAGTACCTTATAGGCTTATACTAAGACAATCGGATGGAGTAGAAACTTGAACAAGTTGTTTCGCATCAACATGAAATTTTGAAATATCTTCATTCTCTTGTTCCACTTCTGATGCAATAGCATTTCCATACAACCAATCACGCGTGCAAAGTAATGCTTTCACAATATCATTCTTATTAGAACTCCGATAATCATCTAAAACCCTTCCGCTAATGTTAAATGCACTTTCGGAGGCAACGGTAGTAATAGGCACGGCTAGAACATCTTTCGCCATGAATGAGAGAATAGGATATTTGAGTTGTTTAGATTGCCAAAATGAGAGAATATCCAACGAGAACTTACAATCTAACAACCCATCTTCTAGATATAACTTAAGTTCCGAATTATGAAAACTTTCAGCAAATTTGGAATTTCTAAATATGTCAAATTCTTCCATTACATCGGCACACTCTTGAGAATAAGGTCCTACAAACAAATTGCTACAATCCAATTGCTTCATTGTTAGATTCCTTTTCTAATTATTTTTTATACTCCTCATAAAGACCTTTTAATTTTGGCTCTACCTTCTCAACCCTTTCATTATAATCATTTCCATAAAGCTTTTTGTAACAAAACTTGACAAAATCCATCTTATATCGGGGACCAAGAATTCAAGCAATGCAAAGCAATGTATTAAACTCACTCCAATATTTATTGAACTTTAAAAAATTGCTACTTGCCATTTCAGACATAAAATCGTCAGTTCCCATACACTTTTGCAATGTAAACAAAACCATAACAACTTTTGGGAAAAACAAATTAGAAGTTGGATACTTCGTTCCGGAAAATAAACAAGTGGCATCATAAAATACTTCCAAAAATTCAGCAATTTTTTTTTGCCTTCGTCATTCCTCTTGTGTAGGACAATAAATATAATTCTTATCGACAAGCTCCAACTGACTAAGTGCTTGTTTATAATATATAGCACTTTTCAACAAATAAATGTCGAATTCCATCTTGTTGGCACATCTTGACGCAATCCTTTATTACTGTTATCCAAAGATAGATCCCCTATACATTCTATAAAATGTTTCTTTCGTGATTGCGAACCTTTAATATACTTGATTCTTTCCCTTATATTACTTAAACATAACGCAATGCATTTTAAACCATCTTGTACCATTAAATTTAAAATATGTGTTGTACATCGCACATGCAAATACTCTCCATCCGCCGTCAAGGCTTTACGATAAGTTAGGTGGGACTCTAATAGCTCTACAAATTTGTCATTGGATGAAGCATTGTCTAATGTTTAAGAAAATATTTTATCTTCAGTATCCCAACTAAATAAAAGATTACATATCTTTCCAAAAATAGCATCTCCGGAATGGGGTTGTGGCATAAGACAAAAAATAAGCAATTTTTTTCTGCAATTTCCATTCGTTGTCTATAAAGTGTGCAATTAGAGTGATATAGCCGTCTGTATTAACCAATGTCCATAAATCAATTGTCAAGCTAACCCTCCCCGTACAAGTTTTAAAAAACATTTAAGCTTGGATTTTTCCTTTTCATATATTTTTAAAACATCTACACGGGATGTATTTCTCAAAAAGGGTCAAACTCTGTTGTTAAAATATGAATGTATATCACGAATGCCTTCATAATGAACAAACATAAATGGCAGATTGTGTCTAGTGACCGCCTTAGCCATTAATTCTCTATATTTATTTTGATTGAAAATAGTTTGATTTTGTTTCAATTCTTTGGCACTTATCAATGAGCATTTCGGTATGTGTTTTCTTAAACTGGAAGTACCATATTGACCCCCACAAATGTATGAAGTCTTGCATTTCTTACAATAACATGTATGTTTTTCCCCTTTACAAACTTCATTCTTTTGAAAATACTCCCAAACTTCAGAATGAGTACTCCTAATTTTCTTTTTTCCTACGGAACTATTTACCGATTTCGGATCATTCTCCATATCCTCCATAACAACGTTATCATGTTCAACCAAATTCATAATCAATCACCTTAAAATCACAAAAAAATATTACTTACAAAATGCTACAAACTTTAAATAGACACACAAATGCATGTATATGTGCATGACAATACATTAAAGCCTTAATATCCAATGGAAGGGAAGAAAAAGGAAGAAATTACATATATATTTTTACTCTTGTTTCAAAATAGTCAATAACATAAAGTGTCGATATAAACAAGAGATGTTAAAATTATTTACAAAACAGATAGGGAATAAGAAGCACCAAATTTCATAATAATATTGCAGAAATATTTCTCATGTGAAAAAAGTCAAGTAATAAAATTAAAGACATAAACTCTAATGTTGCTAATGGTATATATTTTTCTAGTCTGAAGAAGAAGAAACTAATTAGTATGCATCTTCGCATGCAGAAGAGACAGAAATTATCAGCTGTCTCCAATTTGTGTCTCATGTAAGTCATTTATAATGTTTGTTCCTAAAGATTATTTAACATTTCAAAGCAAATGTGGAATTGCTCAACGTGTGCTAGCTTTGCATTATTAAAACAATGGAAACAAAAATTGTTCACAACAGCATAACATAAAAGCAGCTGAGAAGGAAAATAATAAAGTTTTGCGGTCACTCTGTTGTATCCATTATTTCAGTGCTTGTAAGGAATCACACAAAAGACATCTTTTAAGTTTTCTTTGCCATGTAGTGGATGTTGAAACAAAATGTTGAAAAGTGTTTTAGAATTCTGTGTATACTTCTCATGCTAACACATACTGAGTTGAATTTCGCACAGTTTAAAAGCACAGCACATAACATACTACGAGTAATGTATCGTTTTCAAAGGAGAAATATGTATAGTTTCAGTTTCACAAGTATTACACATCCCAAAAAACTAAAGATAATATACTTCCATTACCTTAGGGTTTCAGGGTCACTTAGAAGGGTATTCCAGATCTGAATGCTGTCGGAAAAGATAAATTCCTGGACGAAACTTAGAGTGATCGATAAATATGTGTAGAGCTACGGATTAACCTGCACAATTGCATAGAGTTGCATTTCATTTTAGAATTTGATGGATGCAGAGGTAATATGAAAATACCTTCACAATTTTGGTAAAATATGAGATAATATAATAGTAAATAAGAGAGCTATCACCTTCGAACTTACCCAAAGTAATGATCTTTTGCCATGTACACATCTCCTACATTTTCAGCTCATTCAAACTGCATGCGAAGGTCAACTAATCTGCAGTTCCGAGGGATATTTAATTATAAAAATTAGGTAATTGACAAGGTGTTGTAAAACATCGCAGGAGAAGGTGAAATGAAATTATACAACGATTACATGGAAGCCTAGGTTATCGTGTACTTACTTTCTCTTGAGAAGGATCCTTTGTCGTCTATTATACCAGTAGTCCTTGGCTCACTGACAGTTTTATTTAACTGAAAACAGAAATTATGAATCAGAAGAGAGTTGTAGATGAATAAGATATGCAAGTGACATTTCATTTCACCCAAAGTGAACCTATATTGCTTGCTCCGCGTCAGTGTCAACATATTTTATATTACCAGTTCAGAACCAATTATATCATATGGAAGCATGTACAGAAATTAATAAAAGAGAATGAATGATGGAAATAGTAGAAGTTGTAATCAATATTAATCTTGAACACTTTGGGATATAAGATTATACTGAGATTTTTAAAATAGGTTAAAAATATATTTGGGAAAAAACAAACCTTTGCAAAAGTGCTTGAAAGGTCATCAATATATGACAAGGATTATGAAATCTCACCCTGCATGTGAGGAAAATGCACTTTAGCAACCAATAAACAAAATTTGTTAGTTAGAGAAGTAACTAGATATACCACATACAATATACAATCCACGTATAAAGTTATTATGTGAACATAAATGCATGGTATGTATTACTGTATGTAAATATATGATACATACTTAAATGCATGATATATATGAAAAATTTGTCCACCTATAGCAGAATGAACTACACACACATACATGACATATGTATTCAGAGACATCTGAAGAACAAATTATCGCAATTTGATGTAAATGCATGGCAACCAAACAAGCATATGCACTCTGGATTTAAGATCAATTGTTTAATCCAGGAAACTGGTAAAGACGGTAATTCTATCAACTGACATATTATGATTTAGTTTAAAGGGTTTGCAATATTCTGACACAATTGATCTAGAGGTAATTGCGCAAAAACAGCTGCCAGTGAAATGTAATAGCAAGAGAAATAAAAAAGTTTCAAAGAGCAACTGAAAAATGCTCCCCTTAGAGGTCAGAGACAGACTGCACTTCTCAATAGAAACAGATTGCAGTTAAATTACCCACGTGTGATATCTTTTTGATCTACAACAAACAATTGTATTGCATATGCCATTTTGCATCAATGAAAAAATGACCAACATGAAAAAATAAATATACATTATGCCCAACAATAACGTTTCTGACAACAAGAAAGTGATTGCATTTTTTAATTAAAACTAAGCTTATACATCCAATTCATGCTAATAAATAATAAAGGCAACATAGTTTGGGTTAAAGTATACCATGCAGAAATCAAATTAGTCTGAAGAAGATTTTCATTCTCGTAAGCTTGGATTTTAGCTTGGGATCTTTTTCCAGAATTGATAACATAAATTTTCATTATCGTTCCCAATAATATCAATTATTTTAATCAATATTAAACCTACATATATCTGAAATAAAGAGGCAATAATTTAGGTTGGAATAAAAATCAATTTCTTGCAATTTTGGCATTGCCAAAGCATTAAGTTGGTTATCTATTATTCCCCATCCCTTTTAAAATTTAACAATTCTACGAACTACTATTTTTTTCCATTTTTGTTTACCAGTTCCATTTTCATCGCTGAAAGGAACAAACTGGGAATTCTAATAAGCAGATGGTATATGAATCACAAAGATTAAGGATCGTAAGGTAGGTAAAACTCGAAAAAGCCAAACAGAACATTACCGGTACAAAGAACATGAACTGAATACAATGATTATTTATGTTACACAATATTGATCCATGCTCTCCTAATAACAACTGAAAATGTCATTCATATTTCTTATTTCTTTGGTTTGGAACAAATAGTAACATGTATCAAAATGAAATCAATTTCAAGGAAAAGTACTATGCACATAATAAACACTTCAATCCGTCTGAAAAATCGAAGCACAAAAACTACGCATATCCCTTTTTAAACGACGTTGAGAGTCAGCAAATCGAGGTTCTAGAAAGAAGAAGAAAAAGCAGCGCAGAGACAAAAGGAACTAGTTTGAAGCCAAGATGGAAGTTATCGTCGGTGATCTGAAACGGCACTCATTGAAAACTTGTAAAGACTATCAATCGCCTCTCTCTGTCGCCATTTTTTTATATCGTGTTCCAGGAGAAACTAAACCTAGGGTAGTGCAAAATAGGGTAAATGGGTTCTGTAGATTACACGGTTCCAGCCTAATATTGAACCGTTTATTTTTTGTTTAAACGGATTGGGTCCGCAAAATAGAATTGGTTAGGGCTGGCAATTAGAATCGAAAACCGAAAACCCGAACAGAACCGACCCGAAAAGACTCGAACCTGAACCGAAACCCGATGGGTCTCGGGTCGGGTCTAGATGATGAAAAATACCAGCAAGACCCGATCAAATCCGACCCGTAAAGACCCGACCAAAAATCATTGAAAAATGTAATTTTAGTGTTATTATTCAATCAGACCCGAACCGACCCGACCCGAGCTTCAACTCGACCTAACCAGAACCGAAGCTCGGGCCGGGTCGGGTCCAGTTTTCTGAAATATATAGTTTAGACCCGACAAAACCCGACTTGCCTAGAACCAAGACCCGCCGGGTCGGGTCCGGGTCCATCGGGTCGGGTCTAATTACCACCCCCATAACTTGTAAATGGATTAAACCCAGCCCTTTTAATTTTAGGGTAAAAGGGTTAGGATCAGATTTGACGGGCCTACTGGAAAGTGGTAGAATATGTTATTGTGTTGAATCTTTGTCTCAGTTAGAGATATAAAAGAACGACTGTTGCTATTAACCACTTAGGTGTTTTGTAACCATCTCTAAGGACTAATAGCCCTTACCTTTCAACTTAAAATGGACGTGATTATATAGATGAAATTAGATCACTCCTCCAAGTTGGTATTCCCCTGTTCAACCAACTTTTTTATTTTCTTTATCTTTTCCCTTGAAAGCATTCCATGGTTTTGCGTCACTAGCTTTATTGAATCAATCATTGGGATTTGGAAGGGAGTAGCATAAGTTGAGTTACTTGACGGATGCATGGGCAAAAAAATATTCAATTGACCATTAGCAATAACAAATTCCTCGTTTGGAGTCTTGAAAAATTCAAAATCATCAGACTATTAATGTTATATAATATATAACTAGCATACAATAGAGACTAATTGTAGGATATAGAATAACCCTAGAGAGAAGTCAATATGGTTTATTGTAGTTTTACAAGATATTAAAATTATCATAGCACCTGATACTCCTAGCTCAGTTGGTTAGAGGCGGGCGAAATGGGATGAGACATAAGACTCGGGTTCTAGGGTTACCTCTGCCAATTTCTAGGGTGACTATCGTGGTGGTGCAAAGAAGTTGAAAATCGAGGTATACACCACCCGCGGGGTTTACTAGGATTGACAAGCCATGTCCTGAGTGAAGTCTTAGATTCCATACGAAAATAAAAAAAATAAAAAATATCTCAGATTTCCTCGAATTACAAAACTATAACTCGTAAACCATAGTTTGGAGTAAACTAGAAAACCTAAGGATTGGTTGCAAAAGAAAACAAAAATAAAATAATAAAAACAAAACCCCCCTAAAATAAAAAACAAAGCAACCCTTTTTTTACTTAAACAAATTTTCTCCATTTTTTTCTTTTGATGGTCGACCCAATTGAAATTAGGGTTTTTCTTCCTTTGTCTAAATCGCGGCGCTTGTATTCTCTGATAAGATTGATTCTATGATGCTTCGATGAATTGCTTGCTCGATCGATTTGGCCTCTGAGATCGAAACCCTTGTGAGTTCTCTGAATTGATTTTCTTTTCTTCTCGAATTTTGTTGCTTTTGGTTTCGGTAATGCTGATGATGAATTGTATGAATATATATTGGTTTTAAAACCCTTTTCATTCTCTAAATTCACGAATTGACTTGTTCTTGATTTGTGTGTGATTGTTGCCTTGATTAAAATTTATTTCCCACACATTGATATTGCTTGATTGATTGCTGTGAAACCCTGAATGATTTTTGGAAATAAATGATTTGATTTTATTGGATGAATTTGGTCGTGTTTCAGCACCTCTACAATTTGGAGAATTAATTGTAAAATATAATTCCCAAGTATACATTATTCCATGCATGAACATTTATTTATTTCCATTCAGGAAACAATCAATTCTGAAGAAAAAATAAAACCTTTTTAAGAGCAATCGAATTCCATGTGCTTTACCAGACAGTTTTTTTCGTGTTGATTTGTTTTTGCACCATGCTTACTGTTGCATGTGTATTTTATTTGCTGCTTGGCATTTGGCATTTTAAATCTTGTCACTTGTTTTTCCATATGCATATTATGACACTTCTAGTTTGTCATGTGTTTGCTGCCTCTTTTCTTTGTCACCTTTTTCTTGTTAGATTTCTTGTTCCTTAGCCAGTTTGTAGTTGTTGAGTCATATATTCATGTTGATTGCTCCTTGTTGTATTTGAACTCGTTCAAGTATATGCTCCATATTCTTTTGATGCCATATCTTGGCAGATATTTCATGTTGATTTTCATGCATATATATATATATACATATATATATATATATATATATATATATATATATATATATATATATGAGGCAGGTTCAATGGCACCCGTAATAGTGCAGCACCCCATTTGCCCCTTATTTCCACCAAGTATTTCCCCTTCTCTCTCCTTCCACTCACTCTCTCACTTCTCACTCACTTTCATTAATATTGTTGTGCAAAAATTGCACAAATGTGGAAGCGATGCAAAAATGGATCAAGTTTGTCGATTAATTATCAATCACTAACTCAATAAAAATAATCACCAAACAAAAGAACAAAATAGAAGAGAAGAAGACACAACAGATTTAATGTGATTTCGGATATGAGTATCCTATGTCCACGAAGACCCAACAACTTCTTTATTTCTTTACTTCAAGAGGAGGTTACAATATGAGAAGAAATACAAGAAAACTCAATACTAGTTCTCACCCCATAGTAGATACAGAAAATAGGGATCTATTGAGGAATAATATGGAGAGATACATTTTCTTGTGATAATGCAAAAGTGAGAAAATGACTTCATATATATATATATATATATATATATATATATATATATATATATATATATAGAAAGAATGGAGAATTCTAGAGGATAAGGATGAACATGTTTAGGAATTTCCTTGATTTGATTCTCCACAAATCTTGCGCATTTTTTCCACTTATATAAATTCTTGATTGATTCTCCAAATCAATTAATTGTTTCCCATATTTGGCTTGATTATGGAAACAATTAATGCCTCTATCACCCAACCAATTCTTGATTAATTCTTTAAATCAATTATCTTCTCCATATTAATTTGTTTTTCATATTTGATTTGATTATGGAAATAAATAATGTCTTCTCATTAGTAAATTTCAATCGTCCAAATTTAACACTCCACCTCGATTAAATATATTCATCAATCACCAAAAATCAACAAAATTGTTGGGTCTATGCCATCAAGCTCAATGTGAACTACTTTGGGCAATATTGCTCAAACAGAGCTTCCAAATCTTTTCCAAGCACAAAAAGGATAATATGCACATCAGCAAGCAAAATGCATATGAACAAATATCAAAATTCTTCAGAAAATCCGATGAAGGAGACAATCTTGTAGACACAGCAATTTGAGAGATTAATGGAGACTTCATGGCGTACTCCACCTTCTCCATTCTACATAGAGTGAGGACATACTCAATATCATCTACTTCAACCTCCTTTTCAATAATTTTACTCGACTTCACCAAGTCTACCTTATCAAACTCAACACCAAGCTCCGCAACATTCAAAGCATAAGACGAATAATCATCGTTACAAATATGCTTACCAACAGGGCCAGCTGAACTAAAAGGCCTTTTTTGAAACTGAGCTCCACCTAGAGTCTGAACCTTTGAAATCTTCTCATCAACTATGGTACCATCGGAAATACCAATTTCACTCTGAATATGGAAACAATCTGATGACTCCAAATGTGTTTGGGAATTTTGTTTCCTCCTAATGTCTTCACTTGATAGAGGCTCCACCTTCAATATAGACCTCTCGTCAAATATCGCATGCCTGCTATTCACAATTCTCTTAGTTGTTTTGCACCACAACCTATACTTCTTCATTCCTTCTCCATAGCCTAACAAAATGTGCTTGCTTCCTCTAAGCTTCAGCTTATCATGTCTCTCATCCTCTAAATAAGTTGAACAACCAAACACTTTAAGGAATGAATAATCAACAGGCTCTCTTTTCCATACTTCTTTTGGGATGTTCATATCTATGTTAATAGAAGGTGTATGATTGATGAGAAATACTGCCATAGATATCGCTTCTGCCCAAAATCCTTCTTCTAGACCAGCAGTCAGTCTCAAGCTCATAGCTCTTTCCCATAATATCCGATACATGATATCCGCCACTTCAAAAGAATGTGATTTCGTAGAAAAATCTCTAAGTACATGCTCGGACGATGCATAATAGTTAATGAATACTTGTGACGCAAATTCACTATTATTACCAACTCTAAGAACTTGCAGCCGCTTTCCTGACTTTCTTTCAACTAAGGTCTTCCACTTAATTTGGCAAATAATTCGGATCTAGTCTTTATGAAATAGACCCAAACCATACATGAGAAATCATCCACAAATAAGATGAAGAAACTGGCTCCACTTAAAGATGCAATTGGGGTGGGTCCCTACACATAAGAATGAACATACTCTAGAAACTCTGTAGCTCTGGGTCTTCCTACATCAAATGTGACATGCTTCTTCTTTCCAAAAAACAATCTCCACAAGAGCTAGGCTTTAATTGAGAATCCATAACAATTAACCTACGCTTCTTCAATAATTCTAGGCTCTCCTCATCAACATGACTTAAACGAAGGTGCCATAACTGAGTAAAATCTGGAACACTAGAATCAGTAGAAACTACTGAATCTCCTAAGATTGTCTCTCCACTAAGCATATAAATATCATCGACTCTCACCCCTTTCGTCACTACTAAGGAACCTTCGCCGCTCTTAAATTTTCTCCATTTATTTTATCTTCATACCAAGCCTACTCAAAGCTCCAACTGACAACAAACTCTTTTGCAACATCGGAACCTGTCGAACATCCGTGATAGTCCTAATAACACCATCATGCATCTTAAACCTCACACTTCCAACGCACGCAACATGACAAGATGTGTCATTCTCTAAATGAACTGCTCCGCCATCAATCTTCTCATAACTGACAAAACATCTCTTATCTGGCGTCATATGACAAGAGGCTCCAGAATCAACCACCCAACTTGTAGTCTCTAATAGTGAAATACTGGCTGAAAATAATGATGTATGACTATCACATCTATCTACATCCGATCTAACTGCTACCAAAACTGAAGCTTTCTCTTTCTTCTCTCTCTTCTTTCTCAGAGCTGAAAAATTTCGTATGAAATGTCCCTTCTTCTTACAATAATAAAAAAACACCTTTTTTAGAACCCAAGAAGTGGGATCTATGCATATCTCCTCCAAGGCACTGCTACATCTTATCTCTTCCTCTAAGTGAATGAAGTTGTTGCTGAAGAACACAGTCATTAGTCTCCACTTTGATCTTCCATGTCCCAAAAACATCTCTTCTAACAAATTTGGTGACGCCATAATTTTTCATACAACTACTACAAGAATTAGCCATTGGTAACTAATCTAGAACAAGACAACCAGCTCTGATACCGAACTATTGTGCAAAAATTGCACAAATGTGGAAGTGATGCAAAAATGGATCTAGCTTGTCGATTAATTATCAATCACTAACTCAATAAAAATAATCACCAAACAAAAGAACAAAAATAGAAGAGAAGAAGACACAAAAGATTTAATGTGGTTCGGATATGAATATCATACGTCCACGGAGACCCAACAACTTCTTTATTTCTTTACTTCAAGAGGAGGATACAATATGAGAAGAAATACAACAAAACACAATACTAATTCTCATCCTATAATAGATACAGAAAATAGGGATCTATTGAGGAATAATATGGAGAGATATATTTTCTTGTGATAATGCAAAAGTGAGCAAATGAATTCATATATATAGGAAGAATGGAGAATTCTAGAAGATAAGGATGAAGATGTTTAGGAATTTCTTTGATTTGATTCTCCACAAATCTTGCGCATTTATTTTGTTTCCACCAATATAAATTCTTGATTGATTCTCCAAATTAATTAATTGTTTCCCTTATTTGGCTTGATTATGGAAATAATTAATGCCTTTCTCACCCCGCCAATTCTTGATTGATTCTTTAAATCAATTATCTTCTCCATATTAACTTGTTTTCCATATTTGACTTGATTATGGAAACAAATAATGCCTTCTCATTAATATATTTCAATCACCCAAATTTAACAAATATAAATGCGGGGCTGATATTAGACGACATTTGGGATGCTCCATTTTTTTGGTGCAACCGAACGCTTGCCTATATATATATATATATGTATGTATGTATGTACGCATGTATGTATGTATGTATGTATTCTCATGCATATCACATTTCATCTTAAAAGGAACTGGCCACCTGTTTGCTTCCTTATACTGCTGCCATACTAAGCTTGTCATGTGCATGCTGACTCTTGCACATGTCTTTGCACACTCACTTGCCTTGTACATGTATTCTTGAGTCTTGGAACTGAACGACCATCTGATATTTTCTACTGACGATTATGAGCACTTGATGATGCATTGTGTTGATCCAGCTTGACTTCAGAATTTCGCATTTGTAATTTTGCATCATCTGCTTGTTGGTTTGTCTTGGTTCTGTATGTATACATACAATCATGTATGTACATATGTGTGTTTTAACTTCAGTCCTTTGTGCATGCAGTTCTTTGCACCTATCATGTTATGTACATGTGTGCATTGACATGTGTAACTTTTACTTGTTTCTTGTGCATGTCTTTGTTTGGCCATGTATTTGTGCATGATCCATTTCTTTATATATTGAGCTTGATGTTGTTGTTTCATTGTTATATTGATGTATTAATGTCACTAGAGTTTGCAGTTTTCTTGAACTGTGTATTCACTGATGTTTGACCATGTTTCCCTTGCACATAAAATATTTGTGTGTATACATACACATGTATGTGTATACATGTATTGTGCGCATGAAATAATATTTTCTGTTTACATCAGCATCTCACTATATCTAAGTTGTGGTTGTTCAGAATCAGCAAACTTTAAATGTTGGTTCTGATCCATGAACTAGTATAGTCGTGTTGGGCTGATCAGTGAGCACTAGAGATACAGTCTCTGTGGTATTTATAGTGAATCACTTTGAATATCAAAAGCAGTCTAGACACAGATGGATGTATATATCAGGCCAAGTTAAGAAATATGATGAGAAACACACCAAAATTCTAAGGCAAATAAAACTAAAAATAAATTTATATTTGCTAGAATTTTAAACCTATTCTTATTCCAGTTTACTATGAGTGTGTTATTGTGACAGGTACGCAGGTGACTGGGCTGACTCTGGAGCAGACTAAAGATAAGTGTGTCAGTGAGTGTAACTGTATATGTGTGAGTGAACATGAATAGTGTGAAATGAGATAAATGTTGCGAGGAGCCAATGTATATAAAAATGAATGTATTATATCAGTGGAATGTACAATAGTGTGTTAGAAAATATGTACTATTCATATTGTTATATACAACACTAATCGGGTATAAACTCCTTACAAAAGTTTACAAATCAAATTTCCTGTATATTGGATTTTGATATTTGTACTTCTAAATAGTAATTGTTGTTGTAATGTATGAACAATAACAAATTATAGTATTAACAACAACAGTAAAGTGTTGTGTTAAAACGATAAGTACTATTTCACAATTGAGTAGAAACAATATTCTTCTAATGGGAAAGATTGCAGAAATATAAGTAAACAAAAAACAATAATCTAATTCGAATATGAAAAGAAATTCCGTTTGAGGATTTCCATGACAATTTCCTTAAGACTTTATTTGAAGTCCCGCAAGATATAGAAGACATGATCTGCTCGAGATTGTGGTGTGTATGATCTTTTGTGTGTTAAAAAGGACTTGTAAGATTTTTCAAAAATGAAAAGGAAGAAGAGAATTGTTTAAGATGGAAAGTGATCAGGTTTCCATCACTTTTTATTGGCAAATTTCTAATAGCTACATCCGCTGGGAACACCTCTTCATTTCATATCAATTCAAATTTATAGCAACAATTTCTATTTGAAAAGTAGTGTCCACTCGAACAGTTGCGGTAGTCATTTCCACCAGAAAATCTATATCCACTCAAATTTGCATCTTCATCCAATAAAATTTCTTGTTTATTTATACACACACAATACACACACACACACACACACACACATACATATACATATCATTCTGTAATCTTCCTGTTTCGAAGTTGTCCTGTATCTACGAAATAGTACAACGTTTATCTACCACTGGAGTTTAAACGTTTATCTACCACTGGAGTTTAACATAACAATTTTTTGTTATCGTAAATTCAGTACAACAATATTTAATGTTCAAAAATACTGGTACACAATTCCAAATAGTGGAAATCTGGTTTTGTCAGTAAATTTTATAGTTAATACCCTAAAATGGCGCATTTTTATTGATTCCTTTGTTTAGGAGAGGGTTGGGTCTGGCTTGGATACCATCTTCGTAATGAAGTTTCTATTCAAAATCTTCAGGTGACTTCCAAAAATGAATTCTTATAGAAAGAAAGATATAATGATAAGATATCAATTGTACCGAAGATACAAGACCATTCGAAAATAGCTTTTATTCCCTATGGAATCGGCTTCAGGTAATGTCTCTCTTTAAGTTTCAAAATTTTCCTTTCGTTTAGACTAATAACCCTTGGTGTGTTGATTTGGAAAATTAAACATTTATATTATAAGTAACCATGTTGGTCTCTTAGATATCCTTTCGATGAGCCTGTCGACGGGTCTTTCAGTGTTGCAAAAGGATTAATGAGCTTTTGATGATTTAAATTATCTTAGGAGACCATTGTTTGGTTATAGGTGTAGGTGGTTTCGGTCAAACTAACGAAGTACCTATCGGGTAATTTGAGTAGGATATTGGATCATAGCTATGCTAAATGATCTTAGGTAACCATCTTTAGGAAATAACCTATAAGATTTCGAGTATTCCAATGTCAAAGTAGACTTAAATGATAAAAATGACCTTTCTATATCTTTCAGGAGATGTCTCGATTAGATCATCATTTTTCGCAATTGTTTAGTAGGAAACCAATAAAGTTACGACAATAATACAGTAATAATTAAATAACAATGACTTCGTTATCTCAATTTTGTGGCCAACTCTTTGTTAATAATCTCTCTGGTTACATACCCTTTTTTCTAAATCGATTTAGAAGACAACTCAAACTCATGAATACAAAATTGAGAACAACCAACCAACCAAGCTGACAATCTTACTAATTCCCCAAGCATTGCATAGAAATAGATCTAAATTGATCAATCTCATCCACACTCCATGAGATTCTAGCATACCTCGTTCGAGCTTGAGGCTAGATTCCTACCTTTTATTGAAAATTAGTTTACTACCCATGAACCAAGGGTCTCCCTCCAATACTTTAATTCAGTCTTCTGCATTAATGAATTTTATTAGGTATAATCCATTCTTCTTGGCATAGACATCCGAGATACCTTTCCGCATCCATTCTTTCCTAGAGTATGCATATAGGTGTACATAATACTGTATTTTACCTATCAGAAATATGTAAAATTGAATTTTTCCACATGTTCATTGCCTTTTTGAAGATCTGATCATTCTGATCAGTATATTCCCATTCATCATCTTTCAGCACATTAAATTTTTGTACCCCACCTGAAATTTTCGCGTTTCCTACTAGAGCATCAATCCAATTTCTGGATCTAGGTTTGAAATTTAAGGGTGGTCCCAACATTTCTCCTTGTTGTGATTGGTCACGCATCTGTGATTTATCCTTTTGTCCACGTTCCTTATTGTTGATGCCATCAACAACAGCTTCAGCAAAAGATTTCTATTTTTTCCGCACCTCTTTCCATTCAGTATCATCGTTTTCATCATTAGATTTACTACTGCAAGGGTTAAGTATCTTTTCGTCTAGAGAACATGTCATTTTGTGATATATTCTCGGTTGGTGTATATATATATATATATATATATATATATATATATATGAGATAAGATGAAGAGCAGCCCAAATAGTGCAATACCCCTTTAGCCCTGATTTCCACTTCACATTTCCGTTTCTCTCTCCTCCCGCTAACTCTCTTTCCTTACTAATTTTTTTTAATATAAATCTGTGGCTACAAATGTGAGGCATTTGGGGTGCTCTCAAATAGGGGTGCCATGGAACCCTCATAAATAAATATATATATATATATATATATATATATTGGAAAATGGGTAAAATATTATTAAAGCTTTTCAGCCCAGCAAGGATCTGCCCAATCAGACTTACACACATAGCCCAACAGGCCCATTTACATTGCCACATCTTATAAGAAAACAAACGATCCTTTTCATTCTGCTATATTCCAAAAAGCAACTTCGTCTTCAGAGAAAAGGTCGGAACAAAATTAGGTTATGGCGGCAGGAAATTATTTCCCTCAAATCGGGTTTCTTCCTGTTTATCTCTCCGATCCACTGCTCTCGCACCCACTCTTACTTCTTCCTGCCTTCCTGTAAGTCTTCTTCAGATTCTCTTAGTCGTGATTTGAATGTCAATCCAGTTCAAAAAGCTCACTTTGCTCACCGTTTGCTTTGCATGCTTGAAAACTCGTGCATTTCTCTCTCGCCAAATTGACCACACTGAAGTAATGACGGCAATCTTGTACAGTTTGGGTTCGCTGTCTACCAGTTGCCTACCACTGTTCAGGTACTCTGTGCTGCTGTGTAAATCAAAATTACCATCTCTTATGTTGAGTTTGTCTAGGCAGTTGCTCCGCACTCTCTTCGAGAACTCACACCCAAAGAATAAATGTTAATGTGTTTCAATTTCTTTGTCACATAGTACACATACTCTGTTATCTATTAATCCCCACTTCAGGAGTCTGTCTTTGGTTGGCAGTCTGTTGAGAATTGCTTTGTAGGTTGTTGTTTCCATTTTTGGGCAGATTACTTTATCCCATATGAAACTATGCCATGATTTAACTTGATGTTTTTCTCTTATGACCTCCGATGCTGATTTTTTGAAAAATCCTTTGCATGTTTCCATTCCCACAAGTCTGCATCTCGATTGTACATAAGTGGCATGTAATCAATTTTTGTTTTTATTTCCTCACTGCATGGTAGGGTACTACAATTCCATCCATCTTCATCAATTACTTCCTCCACTTTCTTGTTTGGACACCCAAATGCCGAGTACGTGACCCATCCTACTAAATCAATCAATGATTTGCCTTCAATCCAGGGATCTTTCCACAAGTCTGTTGACCTTCCATTTGCTATTTCTTTTGTACAATTTGCTGCTAACTTATTCCTTATCCTCAAAATTGCTTTCCACGTTGGTGATGCATTATTATCAATTGCCATCTACCAGAAATTACCTTTTGTATATCTCTGCCTCATCCATTTTGCCCACAAACCACTAGAATTGATAATTTTCCATCCTTGTTTTATGGTGAATGCTTCTCTCATTTCTTTAAGATTTCTTAATCCCACTCCTCCTTCCTCTTTCGTTCAACATAAATCAGAGTACTTGATGTTGTGAATACCGCTTTGCCATATGAATTCCGCACATACTTTCTCTATTTTGTCTATGGAGGCATCAGGTGTCTAGAACGTCTATAGCCAGAAATTAACTTTAGCTTGTATCACTGTGTGCACAAGTTCCACTCTACCTACAAAAGATAGCAATTTTGAACTCCACCCCTATAGTTTACTTCTAATTTTTGTAATTAAATCTGCACATTCTGCGTCTGTAATCTTATTTGACGAGAGAGGAACACCAAAGTACTTCACAGGTAGAGAGCCTTCCTGAACTTTCAAAATTTGCAATATTTCGTTCTTTCTCTCATTGAACTCGTTGAAGTAGCACTTATTTTTTTAATTCATTCACTTTCAACCCATCATATCTCTCCAAATCAGCAAAAAATCTTGGTAATAGCTTGTGCAGCCTCTCTATTAGCTCGAACGCAAATAAATAAATCGTTTGCATATAGTAAGTGGCTGAGAATAAAATGTATGTCATAAATAGGCTTAATTTCTTTACTGAAACACTTAAGGTCCATTTGTAAGGAGAGGAACTCCATAGCAATTGCAAACAAATAAGGGGAGAGAGGGTCCCCCTGTCTTATACCCCTATTACTACTTATGTGCCCCTTTGGAATACCATTCACCAGAATAGAGAAAGTTGGGGTAGTGATATAGTCATTGATTTGAGTAGTAATTTTTGTAGGGAAGCCCATACTTTGCAGCATATGAATGATGAAATTACGGTTAATCTTATCATAAGCCTTATGCAAGTCAACTTTGAGGCATAATTTGTCGGCTCCTTTCTTGTTAAAGTTTCTTATAAGCTCATGGGCCAGTAGAGAGTTATCAGTAATGCTCCTCCCTTTGATGAATGCACTCTGACATTCCGCAATGAAATCTGGTAAAATGTCGTTAATTCTGTTGCAAATGGCCTTTTGACAGTATTTTGTAAATCACATTGCAACACGCAATTGGCCTATAGTCTTCAATTCTGGAGGGGTTATCATTTTTTGGAATAAGACAAGTAAATGTGTGATTTATTTCTTTGAGAATTTTACCAGTATTGAAAGCTTCTTGAATAGCTTCTAACACTTATACTTTTAGGTCTTCCTAATGGCATTTGAAGAAAGCAACCCCCAATCCATCAGGTCCAGGGCTGGCATCATTGTGGTTGCTAGTCAAAGCTTCATTCACTTCAATGAGGGTCATTGGCCGACGCATTCTCTGACAGCCAGTAGCATTCAACAGCCTTCTGCACTGAACAATTGGTAAGTCAGTTTCACTGCTTCCATTGTACAATTCTGAATAGTATTTGATTGCATCAGCCTCCAATGTTTGGCTTGTGTCTTTAATCGTTCCATCCTGTGCATAACATTGAAAATTTGCATTAGCATTTTTCCTTATAGACATTTTAGTGTAAAAAAATTTGGTACACTCGTCCCCTTATGTTATCCATCTCTCTTTTGCCTTTTGTTTGAGTTTAATTGCCTTGACTTTCAAAGCATCTTTGAGTTGCCCTTGTATGTTGTAATATGCTCTCCAATTATCGTCTTCCTTGTTGTCTTCATCCAACTTGGTCAAAAGGTCTTCACAGTGGTTCTGAAGTGCTTTGATGTTATCATTTTCTTTGGGTCTTAGTCTGTTCCACTCTTTAAGGGAAGCTTTGGCTTTTTTTCAAGATGTGGAATAGCTTGTAGAAACAAGTCCCAGTCACTTCCAACTCAGAATTTAACCGAATTGTCTCCTTGTGACCTTACATTTGTGGCCATGCATTGCAGTATTTAAAAGGCTTACCTTTTGCATTACCTTGTTTCTCAGTGAGCATGATATGTATAGAGCTGTGGTCACTGGTCGAGTTAGATAGAACATTAACAGCAATTTCAGAAAACACGTTAATGCAATCTGAGTTCACTAGTACTCTATCTAATTTACAAGATTTTTTTTTACATTCACCACTCCTCCATGTGTATTTCAGGCCCCTGTGGACAGGCTCTAACAGTCCCCCTCCTACTACACATGCATTGAATTCAGCGAGTTGGAATACTCTGAGTGTAAGTCCCCCTTTCTTTTCATGTTGTTTAAGAACTGCATTAAAACCCCCCATCACCAGCCAAGGTTCTTGTATGTAGTTGCTAATGTCTTTCAGTTTGTGCCAAAGAGTAGTGCGTTGAGATGCCAAGTTGCTGGCATAAACAGCTGTAACATAAATTACCAAGCCTCCATAGTTTGTTACTTTAATCGTTATTTGTTGTGCGTCTTTCTCTGTAATTTGAGTTTTCCAAACTAACTTGTTCCACGTTAAAAGGATCCGTCCTTTTTCACCCATGTCGTTGTTGTTTGTAGACTCCCATTCATCACCAAGTGTCGTTTTAAAGTATTTAAGGTTTTCATCATTAAATTTGTTTTCCAAAATGCCCATAATTGAAGGGGATAGTACCCTTCGTAAGTTGAAGAGGTCTAACTTGCGGGCATCTTTGTTTAGACCTCTTACATTCTAGCTTATGATCGACATTTAGATGAGTGAGAATTGCTCCTCAACGTCCTAGAGGTTGTACCTTGCACACTAGGGGCCTTACTCATATCTTTGGATTTAAATTGTTCATCATACTTCTCGTTTGGTTTTGTAAACTTGTTAGCAGTTACCTCAACTGATGTATTTTCTATGTCCAACCGTTCTTATGTGCTTGCAGGTGCTTGCTTTCCTGGTGATGCTCTACTTGCTTGGGCTGAACCCAGCATTTCATGGGCCACAAGGCCAAGGCACAACACCTCCTGATTCTTCTGTTGGGCAGTGAATGAATCGCTTTGGGCCGTGCTTGTTTGTAAATTAATAGTAAGTTTAACTGGGAATTCTGCATCTTGTGATGTGGAGGCTTCATGCTCCACCGTTTTGTCTTGTTGTATATAAGGGTCACTGGCTGTTTGTTTCTATTTTGGTTGCCATATTTGCTTCACTGCTTTGACAACCACTTCGCACTAGTCATCAGTATGACCAAAGCACACACAACTATTACGCTTAGGAGGCATAGATTCATATTCAATGTCTTGCACATACACATTACCTTTGCCATCCTTGGCACGCACTTGTTTCTTAAGTGATTCACTTGCCTTAATGTCCACCAAAACTCGAGCATATTTGAGTCTAGATACATTCCTTGTGTTGTCATCCATTGCAAGGGGGTTCCAATTATGCTCGTAAGTTTACTAATGCCTCTGGCGTTCCACAGCGATAGATCTAAATTATGAATTTTGATCCACACTGGGTGAGATTCTAGCATATCCCTTACAAGACTGAGATTTGGTTCCCATTTTTTTAGAAACATTAATTTGATATCCATGAACCATGGACCTCCTTCAAGTACTCTGGTACAATCATCAATCCTGTCAAATTTAATCAGATAAAACCCATTTTCTCGTGCAAATACATTCCAGTTACCTAGAGGCTTCCATTCTCTACGTATGTATGCATTTAGATGAACATAATAAGATCTTTTACCCAATGAATAAACATAAATGGCATTACCCCACATTGAATCTGTCTGTTTGAACACTTCGTCATCTAGCATTGCAAAGTCCCCTATCTCGTCCTTTGTAGCTTCAAATCTTTCAACCCCAACGTCTATTTGAGTGTTCCCAGCAATCGCATCTACCCACGTACGCGCTGTATTAATATTAAACTTCTGGTTCCCCCACGCTGGCAACTGTCGATTGGTCTGTCCTATCCCAGTTTTAGGGTTCGGTTGCCTTGTCACTGGCGCTGTCTGTCCTCCTTTCTTTTTAACTCTAGTCCAGTCGTCTTCTTCATTTATTGCTTCAGAGTTTCTAGGGTTTGCCGCCCTAGTTTTGGGGACAGCCGCCATTTTCCAATAAATTTTAACTTTATTATTCGTGTGTGTGTATATATATACATACATACATACATACATACATACATATATATATATATATATATCGGCTATTGAGACACAAAATTACACATAAATTGATGTACACAAAAGTTATACTAATTTAAATTCCTAAAATCAAGGGAAAGAAAGAAGCTAAGATTTTTGAACGGATTTCTTAAACTTCTCCTGATTTTCAAGTTTCCAGATCCAGTAGTCATGCTCCTTTTGATATACACTCTCTAGTTCAAAATATATGACTTTCTACAGCTTGGAATGTTTTGCAAAATATATGACGTTTTAAAACAAAACAACACCTTATTCTCTCTTTTTGAAAATGTTGCTCATTAATAAATACGGCTATCTTTTAGTTCGAATGCAACATTTACATGCAATGCACCAATAGTAAACAAAAGGTGTATGGATTGCGTGTTCTTTGATGAAAAATAAAAGTGCATTTAATAACATGGTGAAGGATAACAATTTTATTTTTTAGTTCTTTTAATATGCGTGAAATTTTCGAAAACGTCATTTATTTTGAACAGGAGGGTGGTTGCCACTGACTCTTTCAATTATTGCATTAATATTTGTACCATCCACCCCCCTTTTCTTCATATGTACAATCGCCGTATTTCTTAGCCTGAGTGTCCACTTTAAGGTCCTAGAATGATCATCTTTAGCTTTGGGGACCTAAAAGGATATGTTTTCAGATATTTAGTGTATTTCTAAGGACATCAGCCTGGTTGTTAGGGTTTATAAGCCCAGTGTTTGGTCGGTGATTTATCGTCGATTGAGCCTCAATTGGCAGACAACCACTGACCTAACCTTATTTGATCAGTGGTTAATAGTCGACTAGGTACAAATTTGGTATCCCATAGCAATCAGTATGACGCTATTAGCATTACACAATATTTACCTCTTATCTAATTTAAACACAAGTTGTCTTATTCAAGGAATTTCCAAATGAGTTTAAGTCTACAAGCATAATTCACATATTTTTTGTTATAATTTATAAACACCTGAAACCCTCTATTCTTAGAGAAATAGACATCATACCAATGAAAGTTTCTAATTTTCGTTCCCATATGAATTCAAATCATATTTAAATTACTTTATTCAGTGTGGTAGTAGGAGGTTTGAAACTCAGGCACCATGACAGAGTGCGAGTTTGTTCGCACTATTTAAGGTAGTGTGAACAAATTCACACCGGCAGGATTGGTGGAAATCAGGGGAGTCCTCATGGATCCCTCCGATTTTCACCAATCAGAAGTAGTGTTTTGTTCACACTACTCAAAAGTAGTGTGAACAAACTCCTTTTGTCCTATAACATCATATGTATGATAGTATGCCTGGTAAGTTCCGATCTTTTGATAGAGCTACCAACCCTTGAAATTTTTTTCTAATATTATCAATCAACTTCCCACAAATCTATCTTTGATATACAATGTGGACAGTAGCAACCTAAGGTGTCTAACAGTTAATATCCCTTCTAGTAAACTTAAGATATTACAGGCACCATCTTTAGCCTTTTAATTTTTACTGAAGAAAATCTTTGTGAAGACTTTTCTCATTTTTGATTATTGTTGATTTTTCAACTACATTCTTTCAAATCCATTAGCAAAACGAATTATTCCATGATTACTGTGAATATATACGGTGAGAGCCAATCACAATATCTAATTCCATTTTTGCTTTTAGAATAGCCTTTGGGATTCCTTTGTACAAAACAATTTTGGGAATATGTGCGTTCGGTTCACCTTTTTAAGTTTTTTGTTTTTGCCGATAAAAAATTGCAAGCGACAAATATAAACTATGGAAAATGACCATTTTAAGAAATAAAGTTAAAATATAAAATAAAAAACATTTTTTTCTTATTTTTCATGTTTTGAAAATAACCAATGAACAAGACACAATTCATCTTACGTCATCCCTCAAGCCTCTCTATAGTCCCCTCCATTGCCTCTTTCGTCTGTTTACTTTCTTCATTTTTTGTAACTAAGGTTGAAAACTCAAAATACAAAATAAAAAAGTAAAACAAACATCACTTAACTATTTAAGGGATAAATTTGATCCATTTGTCTGTAATTCCCATTTCTTATATTAAATGAAGCAATAAATTTCTATTGAACAAACAATAGTCCTTTTTAAGGTCTAATTTTATGCATACCCTGTTAGCCTATTAGCATTAGATCCTATGATTCATTCATGTGCTAAAATTATCCCGTTTTCTATAATCCTATTAGGGATGAAAACTTGTTGATTGTTGGTGATCAGATATTCTAATACAACCTTTAACCTACTGCAAATCACTTTAGCTAGTATTTTATAAATGAAATTGTAGGAAACAATGAATCTATAATCATTCAAAGTAGTAGGAGGTGACTTTGTTTGGGACCAAGGTTAGAAATGTGTGACTAATTTCTTTGATGACTTTACCCTACATGAATTTTTTTTGCATTGGACTTAAAATGCTGACTTCACTTTTTCCTATTGTTTTATACAAGAATAAGATTCAAAACCATCTGCCCCTCTATAGTAATGGTTTCATTTATGAAGATTTTGCCATAGTCATAAATTTTATTTTTGCGTATAACCTCAGGGAAATTTGTATTTTGGTACTACTATAGTATAGTGCTCAAAATATAGAGTTAACTCATCAGACGTTTGAGTTTCAAAATTTTGGTTTGATTTAATCTCATTGATGATATTGCACAATCTATTAATATGACATTCTTTTGGCTAGTTTGGCATTAAAAACATAGTGGCATCATCATCTTGGGTAATCTATTCACACTTTGTTTGTCACATGAAGAAGCTAGATAGTAATTGTAAGTTTATATATTACTCATGTTTAGCACTACACATCATAATAAACATAAGAATTAAAATCTAAATGATCTTCATTCAGTATTATGCGCAATTCTTGACATTTGATTATATTTTGCTCCACTATAGTCTGAAGATTGTTATTACTTTTTCTCCATTGCTTAAGATTGGATTTCACACCAAAGGGTTAACCCTTTAGTTTTCCGATCAACTGTGATTCCTAGAAGCAAAGGCGAGTTCTTACTGGAAAGTGGTAGAATAAGTTATTATGTTGAATCTTGGTCTCAATTAAAGATATAAAAGAATGCTTGTTGCTATTAACCCCTTCGGTGGTTTGTAACCTTCTCTAAGGAGGACTAATAGCCCTTACATTTCAACTTAAAATGGACATGATTATTTATATGAAATTATATCACTCCTTCAAGTTGGTATTCCCTTATTCTACCAACTTTTTTAGTTTCTTTATCTTTTCCCTTGAAAGCATTCCATAGTTTTGCATCACTAGCTTTATTGAATCAATCATTGGGATTTGGAAGGGAATAGCATAAGCTGAGTTACTTGACGGACCGTGTGAGCGAAAAAATATTCAATTGACCATTAGCAATAAGAAATTCCTCGTTTGGAGCCTAGAAAAATTCAAAATCATCAGATTATTTTATGTTATATAAGTAGCATACAACAGAGACTAATTGTAGGATATATAATAACCCTATAGGGAAGTGAGTATGGTTTATTGTAGTTTTACAAGATATAAAATTATCACATCACCCGACACTCCTAGCTCAATTGTTTAGAGGCGGACGAATTGGGATGAGACATAGGTCTTACGTTCAAGGGTCGCCTCTGTCAATTTCTAGGGTGACTATCTTGGTGGTGCAAAGACGTCGCAAATAGGGGTATACATCACCTGCAGGGTCACTAGGATCGTCAAACTATGTCTTTAGTGAAGTCTTATTTTCCACACAAAAATAAAAAAAAAATTATAAAAATAATCACAGCACAGATTGCAATGGAGATAATAAATGTAAAAAACCCTGGTTTGAGGTAAACTAGAAAACCTATGGATTGGTTACAAAAGAAAACAAAAATAAAACAATAAAAACAAAAAAAAAAAACCAAAAATAAAAAAGAAAGCTGGCCCTCTTTTTCATTTAAACAAATTTTCTCTTTTTTTTTTAATAACCGCCGGCCCTCTTTTTCATTTAAACAAATTTGCTCTTTTTTTTAATAACCGACCCAATTGAAATTAGGGTTTTTCTTCCTTTGTCCAAATCGCAACACATGTATTCTCTGACAAGATTGATTCTATTATGCTTCGATGAATTGCTTGCTCTTGATTGGTCGATTTGGCCACTGAGATCGAAACCCTTGTGAGTTCTCTGAATTGATTTTCTTTCATTCTAGAATTTTGTCGCATTTAGTTTCAATAATTTCGATGATGAATTTTGTGAATATATATATGAAACGACCCGAACTTCCCCGGTGAGGAAAGCCCGGATTGAGTCGAGGACAAGCCACAAAAGAACGCAGATAGAAGAACATTTCATTGTATATAACAACAATTCCATCAGATTACAAGAATATACAGAGTATAAATAAATATTACACCACAGAAAAATATCAGAGATTTAAATTACATTACATAGTAGCGGAAAATAATGCAATATACAACTAGAAGAGATATACGGATACAAAGCTTTCCGGATATCATTCCAGCTGTAAACCAGGATCCTGTGAATATAAATCTGCAAAACCAAGACTACTAGCTGCCCATGTCAAAATAAGGGCACCCAAAGTTTAGGTTAAAACAATAAACTCCAGGTCAGTCATGTGACTGGTGTGAGAACTAAAACAGTTATTAATCTTTATTTTAAAGATAGGTAAATCAAGGGACCACACCTTATAACACGGAACGGGTTTCCTCCCAAGAATACCAGTGCATAAAACAACAGCGCAATGCTAAATAAAGAAAAATGAAGCTATTATAAGACCCAGGTCCCATCACACAATGCAACCCAAACCATAGAATAGGGTTTTCCCTTATAATAGCCAAAGCATGCTTGATACGTTTGAAACAAATCATTCGGTACTATAATAAGTGTATAGTGTCAAAACAACGTCAAATAAAAATGTATCAATCCTAGACGACATGGGTACCATATATCATGTCGCCATACTAGGCTCTACCATCAAAACCGCAAAGTCACGTATTTGGAAATTTGATTTCCGTCGGTGAACCGAGGCCAGGGATCGTCCTCTACCGATTCGAGACAATCCAGCCTACATGTCTCAGGCTACAGCCGCAACTGCACCTAGGAGCCTTAGGGCCGGCCCACCGATGTGGATTAAAATGCCTGAACACTGCGTTTCCCCGCCCTTTGGGGCGTAAATGAGTCCAATGACTCCATCGGTTCCGGATCGACCGATATATCCGAGGCGCCTCGCAAAAGCAAAAACCACATAAGTCAAACTCGTCAGGGTGTGTAAAACCACTGACGCCACTTCTAGCTAGAAAGAAATGCATGCCCTCCCTGGATCCTTCTCCCGTTTTTGGTTCACAACCGGGGTGTGAGGCTCGCGAATCAACGCTAAACAAAGCTATGCCACACAGGCCGTGCTTTGATCATCAACCACAAGACTCTTCTTTTCAACATAAGCCTTGATCATATTGCCACTTAGGCATGCCACACAGGCAATTCACTCCAAGCGTTTGATATCCATCAATATATAACCTCTGAGCTCGTACGTCTCAGAGAAGGGCGTTAAGCAAGAGAATAAATTTTCCGCGGCCAAACAGATATATATTTAATAGAAATCAACCACACGGAATAAAATCCAATGTCAGACACACGGTCCATTTACAAGTTCGTTCTGGGTCCGAACGAAACCGGAGGCACCTAGTACCCCGCATATCCATCGATCTCCAAGTACGTCTGGACGATCACTAACTGATTCCCTCCTCTTGGGTGTACGGCCCATTCAAGATCATCATTAATTATCCAAACGATGTTGAAGACCTCCGGTCTTCGACCACCGTCTTCATCCTCGACACCACGTCGAATCAATTATTCAGAATGGGATAAACCCGGTCTTTCTGAATAACTCGCGTATATAATAAACAAGTGTTACACAAACACAACATGCGCCTCATTCCAATTCAGAATATTTTTTTTATTCCAATATCCTTTTACTTTGGGAAAGGTTCCCATTAATTTTATCAAAGATAAATTCTTTAAATTTATTCTTTAATCTTCTTTGAATATCAATTCAAACTAGTCGGGATTAGCGAACCACACCAAAATAATCATTTATTTTATTTTCCAATCCCAACCTATTCATCCCATGAAGTAAAACTGGTCATACTTCATATCTAACACCACGGTGTTATCGGTAAATTCAATTATCATTTCACGTTCAAATCTAATTAAAGATTTAACTATCGCCTAGAGCAAAACTGGTGATACTCCCTCCTAGATCTTTTCAATTTAATTAAAGATTCATTAAAACTCCACTTAGTTTTAATCTTTAACTGGGTTAAAGAATCAGTGTCATTTAAAACACGGCTCACGGTAAACCCAAAATCACATTCCATTAATTAGATTCAAATCAGTGTTATTTAAAACACTGTTCACGATAAACCCAAAAATCAATACCAGTTCAATTCCAATTAAATATTATTTAATTGGTACACTTCATTAAATCTAAATAAAAAGATTTATCTTTTTCTCCACTGGGCTTAAGAACAGTGTTAATGAAGACACCATTCACGACAAACCCAAATCACATTTGATATTAAATACAAGGCTCTGAATAGAAAATATATCTGCTTATATTCAATATCAAATTCTACGACCAACAAATATCGTATTGGAAATAACGATATTAATATATCTTTCAAATTCCCATAACAATATATGTATCATCACGAAATCCAACATCGAAATATTCCAAAGACAATTTCGATTCAAATCCATTCCAATTCAATTATTGGAAATCCTGGTTATATTTCAAAATCATTTCAAATCCAATTTATTTATTTTTTAAAATAAATAAATTATTACTCTAGTTCAAAACTAGTTCATTTTGATAAAAATCTACTTTTATCTTTTCAAATTTGGAGTTTTTCATCCCAATTCTTCACAAATCATTTCTTATGATTTTACACAAATTATTCATATTTTTAATAATTTTCTTAAAGCCCGCACAGTCGATTTCTATCAATGGCCATCGAACTGCACTTACAACGACCTTTTCCAAATTTGATTTGGACATAATTCCAAATCCAACCGTTAGATTTCCAATTTCTAATATTTGTTGGAAAGCTCTTTTCGATTCGAACCCAACGGTTCCGGTTTTAGGAGAATCCGATGGTTGGATCTCCCGCAATATCCATTCGAAGTCAATGGTCGAAATTCGCGAACTGCCGCTGCGCAGCGCGTTCTATTCAGGCCATTATAATATATATATTTCATCGATTTCCTTTTAAAACGTATTTTATAAATCGTTTTAAATTCGTTTTCAAAACGGTTTCAACTTCCCTTTCAAATTCTAATCAAAATTGAATTTTTCAATATAAATTCGTTTTAATTTCATTTCAATTCGATTTCAATTCAATTTCAATTTAATTTGAATTTCAATTCATTTCAATTTAATTCAATCTCAATTCATTTCAATTTAATTCGAATTTCAAATCTATTCAATTTAATTCGAATTTCAAATCTATTCAGTTTAATTCGAATTTCGAAATCACTTTCAATATTCATTGAAGAAATGAATAAAATCGATATAAATATCGTTCATGTCAAAATGGCGTCAATCTAATCAACACAGCTTCATATATTTCTATTTTCAAATATTTGATTTCAAATATTTCTTTTCAAATATTTCTATTCAAAACTGGAATGAGGCCCAATCAATTACCATATAATGTTAATTATATGGATTTTCTACAGCACATATATAACAACAACGATAAATCATCAACCATCATCCAAAGTGCACCACACCACTGCATAAGCTTCAAATATAAATATTTAACGCTTATAACAGCCTGTCAATCAATCGATCGACATACAACTAATTATTGGGATTAGTGTATGTCATATATCATCCCAATACCCATGTGGGGTTTCAATCAATCAAACATAGATTTTATTTGTGCAGTTGGGCGATGTGTAAAATTTATCGTCCCAATCAATATCAGTCAAATGTGTGTATATAAACAAATCGTCCGATTTGTTTATATTTATTTCATTTTAAATACACGTTAAAAATTCTACTTTCAACTATAAAATATTTCTAACTATATAAATATTTTATTTCATTTCACATCACGCAATCAACTACACATTAGAATCAAACAAATAAGCATACAAGCCGTCCATGGTCTGTGGACGACGGGTGTTGGGTGCTACTAAACACCGTCTGCATCCTAGTATATATTTTAGCTAGAAAATTAAATTAAAAGTGAGAAGTTCTCACCGACAGCTAAACCAAACGCCACGACTCTTCTTATGCAGGAATCTTCGTCGTGCCCGCCTTTCGTCACTTTCGTTGCCCGTATTCACTACATATATAAAAATCACATTTTTACTTCACTATTCAATATATCAAAATCGAATTTTTATTTTGCTATTCAATGCATAAAATTGAATTTTTATTTTCACTTCATATATATATAATTTATATTTTTTTTATACAAAAATCTATTTTTCTAACCCGCCTTTTCTACTCTAAAAATCCAATTTTTTTCAACGTCTTTCATATAATAAAAATCCCATTTTTATTATGATGTATTTCATATAAAAATAACCTCTTGATTTCAAATTAAAAAACAAATCTTTTTGTTAAGAAAAATCAAATCTTTTTATATTTAAAGTTCAAACCTTTTTATTTTTAAAGATCATACCTTTTTAATTGTGTTAAAAAAACAAATCTTTCATATATTAAAAAAAACCAAATCTGATTTTCTTATAATGCTTCTAATTTATATACATAAACTGAATAATAAGAAGAAACAATGTTATTAAATAAAACAGAAAAGAAAATCACCTTTCAAAGAGGGAGGAGGTGTTTTCGCTGGTCGTGGGTGGATTAGGGGTGCGTAGGGCGGTCTGGTGGTGGCGGGGTCTCCCCACACATCGGCGGCGGTTTTTGTGGGCTCGGGCGTCGGCGGTTTGGAGGGAAATAGGGGGAGGGCACGGTCGTTTTAGAAGAGGGGGAGGAGCTAGCGCCGGAGCGCGATTTGGGGGAGGGCTGCCGCGCCAGTGGCGGCGCGCTAAGAGGAGGGCGGCGGTGGGAGAGAGATCGAGGGGGGCGCGAATTTATATTTTTTTCTTGAATTAATCGAGGGGGGGCTGAGTGGTTAAAGGAGGAGAGAGAGGGATTATTATATTTTTTTCTTTTATTTATTTATTTACTTATTTGATTTCGAAAAGCATCTTTTAATTTCGACCTCGAAACGAGACCCACCGCCTAACGCCCCCAGTTAATTACCCCCATTCCGAACACAATGGGATATGTATTGTAAGCTGATTCGATCAGTTTTCATCTAAATCAACATATAACTCTATATATTGAATTTGAACATGCATTTCAATTTACCAGGGCCACATACTAACCAGAAAAATTCAAGAAAAATATTTTCTAGCTTCGTATTGGCAATACGGTCCTAACAAAACTAATTTCGTTGAATTCTGAGTCCGTTTGAAAAATGACCATTTTCCAGTCGATTAAAATCAACTAAAACTGGTCAAACGCGTTTTCCTTTGCCACGCTCAAATATTGATTCGAAAAAATATAAAATTTGAAACCTAGCAATAACTTGACATCACGGATCCAACAAAAGTGGTTTCGTCGAATTCCGAGGTCGTTTGTAGAATTTTCATTTTTAAGGGCCGAAATTCCATAACGACTATTCTGAAATTTCAACGGGACATATCTTTTGATTCCCGCTATGAAATTTCAATTTTTCAGATTCGTTGGAAATATATTCCCAATTAGATTCTAATATTTTTGGTTTCACTAAAATCCGGTTTATTTTGCACTCGGTACATTCATTTGAAATTTGAAATCGAATTATCGAACTACCGCGCCATTTTCATTTCCTTTTATATATATAAATAAATATTTATATTCTAACGACGATCTATATAAATATTCGTTCAAATTCCATTCAAAATAAATTTCTTGTCGATATTATTTAAAATATTTCATTTTAAATATTTAAAATTCGCCAAAATTGCAAAAATAAAAATTTTAACTTGGCTAAGATTTCCGGGTTATTACAATCTCCCCCACTTAAAACTTTTCGTCCCTGAAAAGGAACGAAGCCGCAAGTTGTTTAACAAACCAACTCAACTTTCAATATTTTTTTATGGCTTAAGTTCTCCAACTTTTCAGTTTCTAAGAACTTTTCAAATTTTTCAAAAATTTGGCTAACACCCTAAATTTTCGAAAACTTTCGCCATAACCTCCCCTGCACCGGGGACTTCGGGATATTTCATATAGCCTCCCATGGCCTTCTTCAATCCAAAAGAAAAAGAAAAAGCCAATCGGCTCATAAAATCATCATCACCCAAACAAAACAGTAAATTTTGGTAAACATGTACCTATTTATCGGGCAAACAATTTTATTCTTCTGCTCTAGCCTCCTTGCTATGACCTGTTCAGTGTAAGATGTATATGCTTGCAAATGCGACAAATTTTCAGTACAGTTTACTGTTTGGTTCAAACTGGCTATATGGTTCAAATTTTAATTACTCAACCAATAATTAAACAACATAACCATCAATCAATTAGTGAATTATCATTTCAAATTCATAACTTTGATATATAGTCAAAAATCACATTTTTGATGCCAAATCACAACAATAGACCCTATCTAATTTTGGTTCTCACACCAGTCAATAGGAAATATATAGATATCACACCTTCGAAACTCGAACAAAAACTGCTGATGCTATATAGTCATCAATAGTTTCATCTTTGGGCGACTAGAGTGTGATTCTATATCTATCCAGTATATTAAGACTTTGAATACCCGTGGATCAGACGTATATGCAATATATATATATATATACTGGATTGTACAAATCAATATAAATAAATATTCAAATACGAATTATTGAATTAAATTTTCAAAACAAAACTTGTTTTCAATTTTAAAGATATACACTTCACACACGTTTTAGGATACTACTGATCCCATCTCTAACGAGCCATTCTTACTGGATATTACTAATCCAATCTCTGATGAATCCTTTCGTATGGTTCTAACGTGTCTTGTTCTCTGAGCTTTGTAAACCAAAGCTCTGATACCAGCTGAAACGACCCGAAATTCCCCAGTGAGGAAAGCCCGGATTGAGTCGAGGACAAGCCACAAAAGAACGCAGACAAAAGAACATTTCATTGTATATAACAACAATTCCCCCAGACTACAAGAATATACAGAGTATAAATAAATATTACACAACAAAAAAATATCAAAGATTTAAATTACATTACATAGCAGCGGAAAATAATATAATACACAACTAGAAGAGATATACGGATACAAAGCTTTCCGGATATCATTCAAGCTGTAAACCAGGATCCTGTGAATATAAATCTGCAAAACGAAGACTGCTAGCTGCCCATGTCAAAATAAGGGCACCCAGAGTTCAGGTTAAAACAATAAACTCCAGGTTAGTAATGTGACTGGTGTGAGAACTAAAATAGTTATTAATCTTTATTTTAAAGTTAGATAAATCAAGGGACCACGCCGTATAACACGGAATGGGTTTCCTCCCAAGAATACCGGTGCATAAAACAACAGCGTAATGCTAAATAAAGAAAAATGAAGCTATTATAAGACCCAGGTCCCATCACACAATGCAACACAAACCAGAGGATAGTGTTTTCCTTATAATAGCCAAAGCATGCTTGATACGTTTAAAACAAATCATTCGATACTATAATAAGTGTATAGTGTCAAAACAACTTCAAATATAAAAGTATCAATCCTAGACGGCATGGGTACCATATATCATATCGCCATACTAGGCTCTACAATCAAAACCGCAAAGTCACGTATTTGGAAATTGGATTTCCGTCTGTGAATCAAGGCCAGGGATCGTCCTCTACCGATCCGAGACAATCTATCCTACCATGTCTCAGGCTACAGCCGCAACTGCACCTAAGAGCCTCAGGGCCAGTCCAACGATGTGGATTAAAATGCCTGAACACTTCATTTTCCCGCCCTTTGGGGCGTAAATGAGTCCAATGACTCCATCGGTCCCGGATCGACCGACATATCCGAGGCGCCTCGCAACAGCAACAACCACATAAGTCAAACTCGTCAGGGCGTGTAAAACAACTGACGCCACTTCTAGCTAGAAAGAAACGCATGCCCTCGCTGGATCCTTCTCCCGTTTCTGGTTCACAACTGGGGTATGAGGCTCGCGAATCAACGCTACACGAAGCTATGCCACACAGGCCGTGCTTTGATCATCAACCACAAGACTCTGCTTTTCAACATAAGCCTTGATCATATTGCCACTTAGGCATGCCACACAGGCAATTCACTCCATGCGTTTGATATCCATCAATATATAACCTCTGGGCTCGTACGTCTCAGAGAAGGGCGTTAAGCAAGAGATTAAATTCTCCGCCGCCAAACAGATATATATTTAATAGAAATCAACCAACAGAATAAAATCCAATGTCAGACACACAGTCCATTTACAAGTTCGTTCTGGGTCTGAACGAAACCGGAGGCATCTAGTACCCCGCATATCCATCGATCTCCAAGTACGTCTAGACGATCACTAACTGATTCCCTCCTCTTGGGTGTATGGCCCAATCAAGATCATCAGTAATTATCCAAACGATGTTCAAGACCTCCGGTCTTGAACCACCGTCTTCATCCTCGACACCACGTCGAATCAGTTATTCAGAATGGGATAAACCCGGTCTTTTTGAATAACTCGCGTATATAATAAACAAGTGTTACGCAAACAAAACATACGCCTCATTCCAATTCAGAATATTCTTTTATTCCAATATCCTTATACTTTGGGAAAGGTTCCCATTAATTTTATCAAAGATAAATTCTTTAAATTTATTCTTTAATCTTCTTTGAATATCAATTCAAACTAGTCGGGATTAGCGAACCACACCGAAGTAATCATTTATTTTATTTCCCAATCCCAACCTATTCATCCCATGAAGTAAAACTGGTCATACTTCATATCTAACACCACAGTGTTATCGGTAAATTCAATTATCATTTCACGTTCAAATCTAATTAAAAATTTAACTATCGCCTGGAGCAAAACTGGTGATACTCCCTCCTCGATCTTTTCAATCTAATTAAAGATTCACTAAAACTCCACTTAGTTTTAATCTTTAACTAGGTTAAAGAATCAGTATCATTTAAAACACGGTTCACGATAAACCCATAATCACATTCCATTAATTATCGGGTTAAAGAACAAGTGTTATTTAAAACACTGTTCACGATAAACCCAAAAATCAATACCAATTCAATTCCAATTAAATATTATTTAATTGGTACACTTCATTAAATCTAAATAAAAAGATTTAATCTTTTTCTCCACCGGGCTTAAGAACAGTGTTAATGAAGACACCATTCACGACAAACCCAAATCACATTTGATACGAAATACATGGCTCTGAATAGAAAATATATCGGCTTATATTCAATATCAAATTCTACGACCAACAAATATCGTACTGGAAATAACGATATTAATATATCTTTCAAATCCCCATAACAATATCTGTATCATCACGAAATCCAACATCGAAATATTCCGAAGACAATTTCGATTCAAATCCATTCCAATTCAATTATTGGAAATCCTAGTTATATTTTAAATTCATTTCAAATCCAATTTATTTATTTTTAAAAATAAATAAATTATTACTCTAGTTCAAAACTAGTTCATTTTGATAAAAATCTACTTTTATCTTTTCAAATATGGAGTTTTTCATTCCAATTCTTCACAAATCATTTCTTATGATTTTACACAAATTATTCATATTTTTAATAATTTTCTTAAAGCTCGCACAGTCGATTTCCATCAACGGCCATCGAACTGCACTTACAGCGACCTTTTCCAAATTTGATTTGGACATAATTCTAAATCCAACCGTTAGATTTCTAATTTCTAATATTTGTTAGAAAGCTCTTTTCGATTCGAACCCAACGGTTCCGGTTTTAGGAGAATCCGATGGTCGGGTCTCCCGCAATGTCCATTCGAAGTCAATGGTCGAAATTCGCGAACTGCCGCTGCGCAGCGCGTTCTATTCAGGCCATTATATTATATATATTTCGTCGATTTCCTTTTAAAACGTATTTTATAAATCGTTTTAAATTCGTTTTCAAAACGATTTCAACTTCCCTTTCAAATTCTAATCAAAATTGAAATTTTCAATATAAATTCGTTTTAATTTCATTTCAATTCGATTTCAATTCAATTTCAATTTAATTCGAATTTCAATTCATTTCAATTTAATTCGAATCTCAATTCATTTCAATTTAATTCGAATTTCAAATCTATTCAATTTAATTCGAATTTCAAATCTATTCAATTTAATTCGAATTTCGAAATCACTTTCAATATTCATTGAAGAAATGAATAAAATCGATATAAATATCGTTCATGTCAAAATGGCGTCAATCTAATCAACACGGCTTCATATATTTCTATTTTCAAATATTCGATTTCAAATATTTCTTTTCAAATATTTCTATTCAAAACTGGAATGAGGCCCAATCAATTACCATATAATGTTAATTATATGGATTTTCTACAGCACATATATAACAACAACGATAAATCATCAACCATCATCCAAAGTGCACCACATCACTGCATAAGCTTCAAATATAAATATTTAACGCTTATAACAGCCTGTCAATCAATCGATCGACATACAACTAATTATTGGAATTAGTGTATGTCATATATCATCCCAATACCCGTGTGGGGTTTCAATCAATCAAACATAGATTTTATTTGTGCAGTTGGGCGATGTGTAAAATTTATCGTCCCAATCAATATCAGTCAAATGTGTGTATATAAACAAATCGTCCGATTTGTTTATATTTATTTCATTTTAAATACACGTTAAAAATTCTACTTTCAACTATAAAATATTTTTAACTATATAAATATTTTATTTCATTTCACATCACATCACGCAATCAACTACACATCAAAATCAAACAAACAAGCATACAAGCCGTCGATGGTCTGTGGACGACGGGTGTCGGGTGCTACTAAACACCGTCTGCATCCTAGTATATATTTTAACTAGAAAATTAAATTAAAAGTGAGAAGTTCTCACCGACAGCTAAACCAAACGCCACGACTCTTCTTATGCAGGAATCTTCGTCGTGCCCACCTTTCGTCACTTTCGTTACCCGTATTCACTACATATATAAAAATCACATTTTTACTTCGCTATTCAATATATCAAAATCGAATTTTTATTTTGCTATTCAATGCATAAAAATTGAATTTTTATTTTCACTTCATATATATATAATTTATATTTTTTTATACAAAAATCTATTTTTCCAACTCGCCTTTTCTACTTTAAAAATCCAATTTTTTTCAACGTCTTTCATATAATAAAAATCCCATTTTTATTATGATGTATTTCATATAAAAATTACCTCTTGATTTCAAATTAAAAATCAAATCTTTTTATTAAGAAAAATCAAATCTTTTTATATTTAAAGTTCAAACCTTTTTATTTTTAAAGATCATACCTTTTTAATTGTTTTAAAAAAAACAAATCTTTCATATATTAAAAAAAACCAAATCTGATTTTCTTATAATGCTTCTAATTTATATACATAAACTGAATAATAAGAAGAAACAATGTTATTAAATAAAACAGAAAATAAAATCACCTTTCAAAGAGGGAGAAGGCGTTTTCGCTGGTCGTGGGTGGATGAGGGGTGCGTAGGGCGGTCTGGTGGTGGCGGGGTCTCTCCACACGTCGGCGGTGGTTTGTAGGGAAATAGGGGGAGGGCGTGGTCGTTTTAGAAGAGGGGGAGGAGCTAGCGCCGGAGCGCGACTTGGGGGAGGGCTGCCGCGCCAGTGGCGGCGCGCTAAGAGGAGGGCGACGGCGGGAGAGAGATCGAGGGGGGCGCGATTTTATATTTTTTTTCTTGAATGAATCGGGGGGGGGGGCTGAGTGGTTAAAGGAGGAGAGAGAGGGATTATTATAATATTTTCCTTTTATTTATTTATTTACTTATTTGATTTCGAAAAGCATCTTTTAATTTCGACCTCGAAACGAGACCCACTGCCTATCGTCCCTAGTTAATTACCCCCATTCCGAACACAATGGGATATATATCGTTAGCTGATTCGATCGTTTCGATCAGTTTTCATCAAAATCAACATATAACTCTATATATTGAATTTGAACATGCATTTCAATTTACCAGGGCCACATACTAACCGGAAAAATTCGAGAAAAAAATTTCTAGCTTCGTATTGCCAATAAGGTCCTAACAAAACTAATTTCGTTGAATTCTGAGTCCGTTTGAAAAATGGCCATTTTCCAGTCGATTAAAATCAACTAAAACTGGTCAAACGTGTTTTCCTTCGCCACGCTCACATATTGATTCGAAAAATTATGAAGTTTGAAACCTAGCAACAACTTGACATCACGGATCCAACAAAAGTGGTTTCGTCGAATTACGAGGTCATTTGCAGAATTTTCATTTTTAAGGGCCGAAATTCCATAACGACTATTCTGAAATTTCAACTGGACATATCTTTTGATCCCCGCTATGAAATTTCAATTTTTCAGATTCGTTGGAAAGATATTCCCAATTAGATTCTAATATTTTTGGTTTCACTAATATCCGGTTTATTTTGCACTCGGTACATTCATTTGAAATTTGAAATCGAATTATCGAACTAGCGCGCCATTTTCAATTCCTTATATATATATTTTTTTTTTGAGCAAAACGGATATGTAGCGCGAGACTACATAGCCGATTAATTAGTAGCTAGTAATAGTTTTCCAACTGACATACCCAGTTGGTGGTCCAAAATACAACCATCACTCCAAGATTAAGACATATCATGCAACATAGAGTACATAATACATATGCGACTACAGTAGCATGCAGAACAGAGTACCATCAGACATAATTATACAAATATAGCATAGAAAGCCAAAGACGCATTAGCATAAATCATGTAAGCTCCATACTGGATGCCGAGCCATTGCTGTCAACAGAGGAAGCGGGAGAAGAGGCCACCGGTAAAGCAAACCTGAACACCGCAGCATGATTGTCTCCAGAACCTGACGATGACATGAAAATATGAAAGATGCGATGACAAATAAGCATGGTCGAACTAGTTTTATTTTTGAAAATCCTTGCATTTCTTTCATTCCACACACACCAACTATAAATAGCCAGGAAGGTATCAAGCAGTGTACAAGATTCGGATTCCCAGTGATCGAAGAAAGAAGAAATGGTGGGGATGTAGCCAAGTAAGCGGGCACTCGTTGCAGCCCAGATTGGGTAAGTAAAGTCACAAGAGAAGAATAGGTGGTGAATGGTTTCATCGTGAGAATTGCAGAGTGGACAGTTAGGGTTAGATACAACATTGCATTTGAACAGTTTGACTCTAGTATTGATCTTCTCGTGAATCAAACACCATTGGAGAAAAAGGATTCTTGGAGCCAGTTTGCATTTCCAAAGCCTTGAGAATTTAAACAATCTACCCGAGAAGTTCAAATAGCTATAACATGAAGATACAGAAAAGCCTCGAGATGGAGCGAGAACCCAAACAAAATGATCATCCAAGCTATTTAGTTGGGTGCAGCGAATGAGAGCAAAGATGCTCAGTAGCTGCGAGAGAGTGCGCCAATCAAAAAGTGAACCTGGAACTAAACTAATATGGCCATTGTTAAAAGCATCAACAACAGAAAGCATAGAATTAGATTGAAGAGAGAAGAGTGAAGAAAAAATGAGAGAAAGAGGTAACTGACCGTGCCAAATATCGTGCCAAAATAAACAAGACGTGCCACCCCCCAAGGAGACATGAAACAGAAATTTAATACGAGAAAGACAAGAAAGAATCCCATGCAAGAAGGGAGAGGGTCTAGAGGAGGGATGATGGTGCAAAACAAGGTGGGGGTTAGAAGAGAAGTAGCGGGCCAGAATCCAATCTCTCCAAATGGAATTTCCAGGGGTGAGGAGTCTCCAGACCCACTTGGCCAACAAAGCTATATTAAAGTGGTTAAGATCAAGAACACCGAGCCCCCCCTGATCAAAATTCAGGCATACTGTTCTCCAATTAATTAATTTCTTGATGCTATGACCATTCCAAAGAAATGAACTTCTAATTGAATCAATCTTACAGATTACCATTCGTTCGAATTCCATTCAAAATAAATATTTATATTCTAACAACGATCTATATAAATATTCGTTCGAATTCCATTCAAAATAAATTTCTCGTCGATATTATTTAAAATATTTCATTTTAAATATTCAAAATTCGCCAAAATTGCAAAAATAAAATTTTTAAATTGGCTCGGATTTCCGGGTTATTACAATCTCTGCCACTAAAAACTTTTCGTCTCCGAAAAGGAATGAAGCCGCAAGTTGTTTAACAAACCAACTCAACTTTCAATATTTTTTTATGGTTTAAGTTCTCCAACTTTTCAGTTTCTAAGAACTTTTCAAATTTTTCGAAAATTTGGCTAACACCCTAAATTTTCGAAAAATTTCGCCATAACCTCCACTGCACCGGGGACTTCGGGGTATTTCATATAGCCTCCCATGGCCTTCTTCAATCCAAAAGAAAATGAAAAATCCAAGCGGCTAGCCAATCGGCTCATAAAATCATCATCACCCAAACAAAACAGTAAATTTTGTTAAACATGTACCTATTTGTCGGGCAAACAATTTTATTCTTCTGCTCTAGCCTCCTTGCTATGACCTGTTCAGTGTAAGATGTATATGCATGGAAATGCGACAAATTTTCAATACAGTTTACTGTTTGGTTCAAACTGGCTATATGGTTCAAATTTTAATTACTCAACCAATAATCAAACAACACAACCATCAATCAATTAGTGAATTATCATTTCAAATTCATAACTTTGATATATAGTAAAAAATCACATTTTTGATGCCAAATCACAACAATAGACCCTATCTAATTTTGGTCCTCACACCAGTCAATAGGAAATATATAGATATCACACCTTCGAAACTCGAACACAAACTGCTGATGCTATATAGTCATCAATAGTATCATCTCCGGGTGACTAGAGTGTGATTCTATATCTATCCAGTATATTAAAACTTTGAATACCCATGGATCAGACGTATATGCAATATATATATACTGGATTGTACAAATCAATATAAATAAATATTCAAATACGAATTATTGAATTAAATTTTCAAAACAAAACTTGTTTTCAATTTTAAAAATATACTCTTCACACTCGTTATAGGATACTACTGATCCCATCTCTAACGAGCCATTCTTACTGGATATTACTAATCCAATCTCTGATGAATCCTTTCGTATGGTTCTAACGTGTCTTGTTCTCTGAGCTTTGTAAACCAAAGCTCTGATACCAGCTGAAACGACCCGAACTTCCCCAGTGAGGAAAGCCCAGATTGAGTCGAGGACAAGCCACAAAAGAACGCAGACAAAAGAACATTTCATTGTATATAACAACAATTCCCCCAGACTACAAGAATATACAGAGTATAAATAAATATTACACAACAGAAAAATATCAGAGATTTAAATTACATTACATAGCAGCGGAAAATAATACAATACACAACTAGAAGAGATATACGGATACAAAGCTTTCCGGATATCATTCCAGCTGTAAACCAGGATCCTATGAATATAAATCTGCAAAACCAAGACTACTAGCTGCCCGTGTCAAAATAAGGGCACCCATAGTTTAGGTTAAAACAATAAACTCCAGGTCAGTCATGAGACTGGTGTGAGAACTAAAACAGTTATTAATCTTTATTTTAAAGTTAGGTAAATCTAGGGAAACGCCGTATAACACGGAACGGGTATCCTCCCAAGAATACCAGTGCATAAAACAACAGCGTAATGCTAAATAAAGAAAAATGAAGCTATTATAAGACCCAGGTCCCATCACACAATGCAACACAAACCAGAGGATAGGGTTTTCCCTTATAATAGCCAAAGCATGCTTGATACGTTTAAAACAAATCATTCGATACTATAATAAGTGTATAGTGTCAAAACAACTTCAAATATAAATGTATCAATCCTAGACGGCATGGGTACCATATATCATATCTCCATACTAGGCTCTACAATCAAAACCACAAATTTACGTATTTGGAAATTGGATTTCCGTTTGTGAATCAAGGCCAGGGATCGTCCTCTACCGATTCGAGACAATCTAGCCTACCATGTCTCAGGTTACAGCCGCAACTGCACCTAGGAGCCTCAGGGCCGGTCCACCGATGTGGATTAAAATGCCTGAACACTTCGTTTCCCCACCCTTTGGGGCGTAAATGAGTCCAATGACTCCATCGGTCCCGGATCGACCGACATATCCGAGGCGCCTCGCAACAGCAACAACCACATAAGTCAAACTCATCAGGGCGTGTAAAACCACTGACGCCACTTCTAGCTAGAAAGAAACGCATGCCTTCCCAGGATCCTTCTCCCGTTTCTGGTTCACAACCGGGGTGTGAGGCTCGCGAATCAACGCTACACGAAGCTATGCCACACAGGCCGTGCTTTGATCATCCACCACAAGACTCTGCTTTGCAACAGAAGCCTTGATCATATTGCCACTTAGGCATGCCACACAGGCAATTCACTCCATACGTTTGATATCCATCAATATATAACCTCTGAGCTCGTACGTCTCAGAGAAGGGCGTTAAGAAAGAGATTAAATTCTCCGCCGCCAAACAGATTTATATTTAATAGAAATCAACCACACAGAATAAAATCCAATGTCAGACACACAGTCCATTTACATGTTCGTTCTGGGTCTGAACGAAACCGGAGGCATCTAGTACCCCGCATATCCATCGATCTCCAAGTACGTCTGGACGATCACTAACTGATTCACTCCTCTTGGGTGTACGGCCCAATCAGTATCATCAGTAATTATCCAAACGATGTTGAAGACCTCCGGTCTTCGACCACCGTCTTCATCCTCGACACCACGTCGAATCAGTTATTCAGAATGGGATAAACCCGGTCTTTCTAAATAACTCGCGTATATAATAAACAAGTGTTACACAAACACAACATACGCCTCATTCCAATTCAGAATATTCTTTTATTCCAATATCCTTATACTTTGGGAAAGGTTCCCATTAATTTTATCAAAGATAAATTCTTTAAATTTATTCTTTAATCTTCTTTGAATATCAATTCAAACAAGTCGGGATTAACGAACCACATCGAAGTAATCATTTATTTTATTTCCCAATCCCAACCTATTCATCCGATGAAGTAAAACTGGTCATACTTCATATCTAACACCACAGTGTTATCGGTAAATTTAATTATCATTTCACGTTCAAATCTAATTAAAGATTTAACTATCGCCTGGAGCAAAACTGGTGATACTCCCTCCTCGATCTTTTCAATCTAATTAAAGATTCATTAAAACTCCACTTAGTTTTAATCTTTAACTAGGTTAAAGAATCAGTGTCATTTAAAACACGGTTCACGATAAACCCATAATCACATTCCATTAATTATCGGGTTAAAGAACAAGTGTTATTTAAAACACTGTTCACGATAAACCCAAAAATCAATACCAATTCAATTCCAATTAAATATTATTTAATTGGTACACTTCATTAAATCTAAATAAAAAGATTTAATCTTTTTCTCCACCGGGCTTAAGAACAGTGTTAATGAAGACACCATTCACGACAAACCCAAATCACATTTGATACGAAATACATGGCTCTGAATAGAAAATATATCGGCTTATATTCAATATCAAATTCTACGACCAACAAATATCGTATTGGAAATAACGATATTAATATATCTTTCAAATCCCCATAACAATATCTGTATCATCACGAAATCCAACATCGAAATATTCCGAAGACAATTTCGATTCAAATCTATTCCAATTCAATTATTGGAAATCCTAGTTATATTTCAAAATCATTTCAAATCCAATTTATTTATTTTTAAAAATAAATAAATTATTACTCTAGTTCAAAACTAGTTCATTTTGATAAAAATCTACTTTTATCTTTTCAAATTTGGAGTTTTTCATCCCAATTCTTCACAAATCATTTCTTATGATTTTACACAAATTATTCATATTTTTAATAATTTTCTTAAAGCCCGCACAGTCGATTTCCATCAATGGCCATCGAACTGCACTTACAACGACCTTTTCCAAATTTGATTTGGACATAATTCCAAATCCAACCGTTAGATTTCCAATTTCTAATATTTGTTGGAAAGCTCTTTACGAATCGAACCCAACGGTTCCGGTTTTAGGAGAATCCGATAGTCGGATCTCCCGCAATATCCATTCGAAGTCAATGGTCGAAATTCGCGAACTGCCGCTGCGCAGCGCGTTCTATTCAGGCCATTATAATATATATATTTCATCGATTTCCTTTTAAAACGTATTTTATAAATCGTTTTAAATTCGTTTTCAAAAAGGTTTCAACTTCCCTTTCAAATTATAATCAAAATTGATTTTTTCAATATAAATTCGTTTTAATTTCATTTCAATTCGATTTCAATTCAATTTCAATTTAATTTGAATTTCAATTCATTTCAATTTAATTCAATCTCAATTCATTTCAATTTAATTCGAATTTCAAATCTATTCAATTTAATTCGAATTTCAAATCTATTCAGTTTAATTCGAATTTCGAAATCACTTTCAATATTCATTGAAGAAATGAATAAAATCGATATAAATATCGTTCATGTCAAAATGGCGTCTATCTAATCAACACGGCTTCATATATTTCTATTTTCAAATATTCGATTTCAAATATTTCTTTTCAAATATTTCTATTCAAAACTGGAATGAGGCCCAATCAATTACCATATAATGTTAATTATATGGATTTTCTACAGCACATATATAACAACTATGATAAATCATCAACCATCATCCAAAGTGCACCACACCACTGCATAAGCTTCAAATATAAATATTTAACGCTTATAACAGCCTGTCAATCAATCAATCGACATACAACTAATTATTGGGATTAGTGTATGTCATATATCATCCCAATACCCATGTGGGGTTTCAATCAATCAAACATAGATTTTATTTGTGCAGTTGGGCGATGTGTAAAATTTATCGTCCCAATCAATATCAGTCAAATGTGTGTATATAAACAAATCGTCCGATTTGTTTATATTTATTTCATTTTAAATACACGTTAAAAATTCTACTTTCAACTATAAAATATTTTTAACTATATAAATATTTCATTTCATTTTACATCACATCACGCAATCAACTACACATCAAAATCAAACAAACAAGCGTACAAGCTGTCCATGGTCTGTGGACGACGGGTGTCGGGTGCTACTAAACACCGTCTGCATCCTAGTATATATTTTAACTAGAAAATTAAATTAAAAGTGAGAAGTTCTCACCGACAGCTAAACCAAACGCCACGACTCTTCTTATGCAGGAATCTTCGTCGTGCCCGCCTTTCGTCACTTTCGTTGCCCGTATTCACTACATATATAAAAATCACATTTTTACTTCGCTATTCAATATATAAAAATCGAATTTTTATTTCGCTATTCAATGCATAAAAATCGAATTTTTATTTTCACTTCATATATATAAAATTTATATTTTTTTTTATACAAAAATCTATTTTTCAACTCGCCTTTTCTACTCTTAAAATCCAATTTCTTTCAACATCTTTCACATAATAAAAATCCCATTTTTAATATGATGTATTTCATATAAAAATTACCTCTTGATTTCAAATTAAAAATCAAATATTATTGTTAAGAAAAATCAAATCTTTTTATATTTAAAGTTCAAACCTTTTTATTTTTAAAGGTCATACCTTTTTAATTGTTTTAAAAAAAACAAATCATTCATATATTAAAAAAAACCAAATCTGATTTTCATATAATGCTTCTAATTTATATACATAAACTGAATTATAAGAAGAAACAATGTTATTAAATAAAACAGAAAAGAAAATCACCTTTCAAAGAGGGAGGAGGTGTTTTCGCTGGTCGTGGGTAGATGAGGGGTGCGCAGGGCGGTCTGGTGGTGGCGGGGTCTCTCCACACGTCGGCGGCGGTTTTTGTGGGCTCGGGTGTTGGCGGTTTGGAGGGAAATAGGGGGAGGGCGCGATCGTTTTAGAAGAGGGGGAGGAGCTAGCGCTGGAGCGCGACTTGGTAGAGGGTTGCCGCGCCAGTGGCGGTGCGCTGAGTGGAGGGCGGCGGAGGGAGTGAGATCGAGGGGGGCGTGATTTTATATTTTTTATTTTTTTTCTTGAATGAATCGGTGGGGCTGAATGGTTAAAGGAGGAGAGAGAGGGATTATTATATTTTTTTTCTTTTATTTATTTATTTATTTACTTATTTGATTTCAAAAAGAATCTTTTAATTTCGACCTCGAAACGAGACCCAACGCCTGTCATCCCTAGCTAATTACCCTCATTCCGAACACAATGGGATATGTATCATAAGCTGATGCGATCGTTTCAATCAGTTTTCGTCAAAATCAACATATAACTCTATATATTGAATTTGAACGCGCATTTCAATTTACCGGGGCCACATACTAACCAGAAAAATTCCAGAAAAATATTTTCTAGCTTGGTATTGGCGATATGGTCCTAACAAAACTAATTTCGTCGAATTTTGAGTCCGTTTGAAAAATAGCCATTTTCCAGTCGATTAAAATCAACTAAAACTGGTCAAACGCGTTTTCCTTCGCCACGCTCACATATTGATTTGAAAATTTTTGAAATTTGAAACCTAGTAATAACTTGACATGACGGATCCAACAGAAGTGGTTTCGTCGAATTCCGAGGTCGTTTGCAAAATTTCCATTTTTAAGGGCCGAAATTCCATAGCGACTATTCTAAAATTTCAACTGGGCATATCTTTTGATCCCCACTATGAAATTTCAATTTTTCAGATTCGTTGGAAAGATATTCCCAATTAGATTCTCATATTTTTGGTTTCACTAAAATCCGGTTTATTTTGCACTCGGTACATTCATTCGAAGTTTGAAATCGAACTACCGCACCATTTTCAATTCCTTTTATATATATAAATAAATATTTATATTCTAACGACGATCTATATAAATATTAGTTCAAATTCCATTCAAAATAAATTTCTCGTCGATATTATTTAAAATATTTCATTTTAAATATTCAAAATTCGCCAAAATTGCCAAAATAAAAATTTTAAATTGGCTCGGATTTCCGGTTTATTACAATATATATATATATATATATATATATGTATGTATTTGTGTGTGTTTTAAAACCATTATCATTCTCTAAATTCATGAATTGACTTGTTCTTGATTTGTGCGTGATTATTGCCTTGATTAAAATTGATTTCTCATGGCACGGATATTGTTTGATTGATTGTTGTGAAACCCTGAATGATTTTTGGAAACAAATAATTTGCTTTTCTTGGATGAATTTGGCTGATTTTCTTTTCTTGGATGAATTTGGCCGTGTTTCAGCCCTTTTGTGAATTTGGAGAATTAACTGTAAAATCTAATTGCCAAATACACATTATTCCATGCATGCACATTTATTTCTTTCCATCTAGGAAACAATCAATTCAGAAGAAAAAAAAATCCTTTTTAAGACCAACTGAATTCCTTGTGCTTGACCAGACGTTTTTCTTTCGTGTTGATTTGTTTTTGCACCATGCTTACTGTTGCATGTATATTTTATTTGCTACTTGGCGTTTGGCATTTTAAACTTATCACTTGTTTTTTTGTATGCATATGCATATGCACATGCATACATATGGCATTTCTGGTTTGTCATGTGTTTGCTGCCTCTTTTCTTTGTCACATTGGGCTTGTTGGCTTTCTTGTTCCTTAGCCAGTATATAGTTTCTAAGTCATATATTCATGCTGACTGCTCCTTGTTGTATTTGAACTGGTTCGAGCATATGCTCCATATTCTTATGATGCCATATCTGGGCAGATCTTTCATGTTGAGTTCCATGCACATATATATATATATAAATAAATAAATAAATATATCTTTACTAATAATTGGAATAGGTTTGGTGTCACACTTTTTTGGTGTAAACGTTAACTACCGAAAATGACCTTTACTGTAAGAATCTGCATGTCATACCTTTTGAGCGCCTTGATCATTTTCAATTAAATCATAAATCATGCGGCGAGAATTACAATACATGTAAATGCGTTCAATTTTAAAGGTTTTTGGTTATTAATTAATAGAATTATGGTAGGATTTGTTCTCAATTGGTATATAATAACTGGATTATTTATACATGATAATTTTAAATTGGTACATCCAAAATTGGTAGGATTGTAAATGGATTCTCAATTGGTAGACATAATTGATTTGTGAACCTTTGGTATTATATTTGGAATTCAGATATAGAATAAATGGATTGTTTCATAATTGGTAGAATTAAATCAGTAATACAAATTCTACCAAATATAGTATTATTACAATATAAGATTGTATTATGGTACATATTCGGTAATGCAAATTTTATCATATTTGGTACCATAATCCAAATATGCAATTCAAATATTGAGTTGTGCATATATTTAATCAAATTAAACTGAGTTGTAGGTTATTACAGATTTTCAGTATTATGGTAGAATTATGGTAGGATTTATGCATACCAATTCTACCAATTATGATTATTTCATACTATTTTTACATGTAAATGCATTCTCAGTTGGTACATCAAAATTTGAGTTGTGAACATGTAACTACGTTTCCAATATACAGATTAAAAACATATTGCTCATTAAATTTGTAAAACACTGCATTCATCTCTTTTTTACTCTAATTGCATTTAATTCGTATAATTACGTTATATGCCCTATGTCATTCAAATATAATTGGTAGTGTATATAGCATTAAAATTATCATGTATAAAATAATCCAATTTAGATTTTAGTATTTTAATTCGATGATTAATAGTGCATATATTTTATCGCATTCTTAAAATGCATTATCTTATCTTGCTAATATGTACACTTTCTCAGTTATAAATACGACACCGTATCTTTCTTCCCCTCCTCACAAAATCAATTACCTTCTTCATTCTTCCCTTTTCCTCTACAGTCATTTAAACTATTTACTACTATCGGAATCTCCAGCTTTAGATTGCAGTGGGAAAACTTCTGATTTCAAGAAAGGTACTTTATATTATTCTATGCATTTATCTACTTTGGTTTGCAATAGTATTCAGTTGTATCTTTTCGGATTTATCTGCTTGGTTTGCATCAGTATTTGGTTTTCAATAGTTTGCACCGAACCAATATAAGACTGTAAACGCCCATGCGATTTGCAGCACCATGCAACAGCGCAACAATCGTAAGACCCCGTTAGTAGATGTGTACAGTTGAGATGCAAGTTTCACGTCTAAGATGATAAACTGCATACAATTATTTAATTTATAAAATAAAAATATCCATTATTCAATTGTATTATCTAATAGTGTTTTTCCATTGTAGATAAAGCACATGGAAGAAAATGGATGGTGACGATGAAGATAATCAAGACTAAATATATTATTAATAAATAAATTTTATCATTTCTTAGTATGGCAATTGTATATTTTTAGCATTATCATAATATATGCTTTATAGTCAGACTTTTCTTTTAATTTACATTTGCATTTATTAAAGATTGGTATTGCATTTGAATTTATTTATATTGTATACTATTTTATTTCTTGGAGTGATAATTTATTAACCGTGCAACATTAGTACAAATTATTTTTCCTATATATTTAAAATACACAATATTTGACACGTGCCACTATCACACGCGAAGCGCGTGCCATTACGCTTATATATATATATATATATATATATATATATATATATATGAGGAGCGTTCAATGACACCCCCAAATAGTGAGAACCCCATTTGCCCCTCTATATAAACCGAGCATTTATATTAGAATAAGTGAGTGGGAGGTGAGAGAATGAGTGGAGGGAGAGAGAAACGGGATATGTGGTGGAAATCTGGGGGCATTTATGGGTGCTGCACTGTTTAGGGTGCCATTGAACACCCGCCTATACATACATACATACATACATACATATATATATATATATATATTCTCATGCATATCTCGTGTTCATGTTGAAAGGAACTGGCCACTTGTTTGCTTTTTGATACTGCTATCATACTGAACTTGTCATGTACATGTTGACTCTTGCACATGTCTTTGCACACTCACTTGCCTTGTACATGTTGTGTTCTTGAGTCTTGAAACTGAACTGCCATTTGATATTTTCTATTGATGATTATGAGCACTTGATGATGCCATATGTTGATCCAGCTTGACTTGAGCATTTTGCATTTACAATTTTGCATCATTTACTTGTTGGTTTGTCTTGGCTCTCTATGTATACATTCAATCTTGTATGTATATATGTGTGTTTTAACTTCATTCATTTGTGCACCTGTCATGTTATGTACATGTGTGCATTGCCATGTGTAACTTTTACTTGTTACTTGTGCATGTCTTTGCTCAACCATGTATTTGTGCATGATCCATTTCTTTATATATTGAGCTTGATGTTGCTGATTCATTGATGTATTAATTTCACTTGAGTTTGAAGTTTGCTTGAACTGTGTACTCACTGATGTTTGACCATGTTTCCCCTTCACATAAAATATATGTGTATATGCATACACATATACGTGTATACATGTATTGTGCGCGTGAAATAATATTTGCTATTTACATCAACATACCACTATATCTGATTTGTGGCTGTTCGGAATCAACAAACTTTAAATGTTGGTTCTGATCAGTGAACTAGTATAGTTGTGTCGAGGCTGATCAGTGAGCACTAGAGATACAGTCTACCTTGTGGTATTTACAGTGAATCACTGTGAATATCACAAACAGTCTAGATATGCATGAATATATATATTAGGCCAAGTCAAGAAATATGATGAGAAACACACCAAAATTTTGAAGCAAATAAAATTTAAAATAAATTCATATTTGCTAGGATATTAAATCTATTTTTGTTCCAGTTTACTATGTGAGTGTTTCTATGAAAGGTATGCAGGTGACCAGAATGACTCTGGAGCAGACTGAAGATAAGTGTGTCGGTGAGTGTAACTGTATATGAGTGAGTGAATATAACTGAGTGAATATGAACAATGTGAAATGAGAGAAATGGAGTTAGAAGCCAATGTATATAAAAATGAATGTATTATATCGGTGAAATGTACAATAGCGGTGTTAGAAAATAATTACTATTCATATTGTTATATTCAACATTAATCGATTATAAAATCCTTACAAAAGTTTACAAATCAAACTTTCTATATATTGGAATTTGGTAATAGTACTTGTAATGTATGTACAACAACAAATTATAGTATTAACAACAACAGTAAAGTTTTGTGTTAAAACGATAAGTACTACTTCACTATTGAGTAGAAATAATATTCTTCTAATGGGAAAGATAGCAGAAATATAAGTAAACAAAAAACAATAATATAATTCAGATATAAAAAGAAATTTCGTTTGAGGATTGCCATGACAATTTCCTTAAGACATTATTTGAAGTCTCACAAGATATAGTAGACGTGATCAGCTCGAGATTGTGGTGTGTGTGATCTTTTATGTGTTAAATAGGATTGGTCGATTTTTTTTTCAAAAACGAAAAGGAAGAAGAGAATTGCTTGAGATGGAAAGTGGTCAGGTTTCCATCACTTTTTATTGGAAAATTTGTAATAGCTACATCCGCTGGGAACATCCCTTCATTTCATATCAGTTCAAATTTACAGCAACAATTTCTATTTGAAAAGTAGTGTCCATTCAAACAGTTGTTGCAGTCATTTCCACCAGAATATCCATGTCCATTCAAATTTGCATCTTCATCCGATTAGATTTCTTGTTTATTTCCACACACACAATATATATATATATATGTATATATATATATATATGTATATAATATATATATATATATCATTATATAGTCTTCCTGTTTCGAAGTTGTGTTGTTTCTATGAAGTTGTACAACATTTATCTACCACTGTAGTTTAACACAACAATTTTTTGTTGTTATTAATATAGTTTGTTGTTGTAAATAGATTACAACAATAGTTATTGTTCAAAAATACTGGTAAACAATTCCAAAATAGTGGAAATTTGATTTTATTAGCGAATTTAATAGTTAATACCCTAAAATGGCGCATTTTTATTGATTCTTTTGTTTAGGAGAGGGTTGGGTCAGGCTTGGATATCGTCTTCGTAATGAAGTTTCTATTCAAATATAATGCTCCAGGTGACTTCCAAAAGTGAATTCCTATAGAAAGAAATATGTAATGATAAGATCAATTGTACAGAATATACAAGACCATTCCAAAATAGCTTGTATTCCCTACGGAATCGGATTCAGTTAACGTCTCTCTTTAAGTTTTGGAATTTTCCTTTCGTTTGGACCAATAACCCTTAGTGTGTTGATCTGGAAAATTAAATATTTATATTATAAGTAACCATGTTGGTCTATTAAATATCCTTTCAATGAGGCTGTCGACGGGTCTTTCAGTGTTGTAAAACGATTACTGGGCTTTTAAGGATTTAAATTATCTTAGGAGTCCATTGTTTGGTTATAATTTTAGGTGGTTTCGGCGAAACTAACGAAGGACCTATTAGTAGTTTGAGTCGAATATTGGATCATTCTAAGCTTAATGATCTTAAGTAACCATCTTTAGGAAATAACCTATAAGATTACAGGTATTCCAATGTCAAAGTATACTTAAATGATAAATATGGCCTTTCTATATCTTCCTGGAGCTGTCTCGGTTAGATCATCATTTTTCACAATTGTTTGGTAGGAAACCAATAAAGTTATGAAAATAATATAGTAATAATTAAATAATAATGACTTCGTTATCTCAATTTCGTGGCCAACTCTTTATTAATAATCTCTATGGTTACAGACTCTTTTTCCTAAATCGATTTAGAAGACAACTCATACTTATGAAAACAAAATTGAGAAAAATATCTGTAATTACAATTTGGCCCTCCATTATTTGGGACTTCATCCCGTCTTTTCAGCGGAAGTGCATGTAGAAGTCTCGTGAGTATGCTTTCCTTTATTCTCTAGAAAAGTAGTCATGGAGCAGTCGAAGGGTTTTCTAAAGGAGTTATTCTGGAGAAGGAAACTTTGGCTGGATGCTAGAGAAGTGTGCTAGCTGGTGCTCTTAGATTTTAGTGTTGCTTATAGTTTCATCTTCCTTTGCACAAGAAGCTTGCTTGCAACAATTAGTAGGTGTAGGCTTAAGCTTTTTGGTGTTTCCATTTCTAGTAGTTAGAAAGGTATACCAAGCTTATCTCTGCACACTTTGAGATGACAAATCTGGTGATCATTCCCTTTGGGTTGCGCCAATAAGATCTTTTCTTGAATAAGAAGAATCCTTTATTTCTTCATTATTGACTTTAAAAGCAAAAGTTGATGAGTTAGTTCTATCTTTGTCGAAGGCCTGCTGGCCTTGGAACCACTTCACACTGGTTCTGACTTTCGGTTTTCTCTTGGTTATTTTGGTGCTAACATTTGCCCCTTGCTTCTCCCCCATTAGTGAAGGGATATTCTCGACTTTTCAAGTTTACATGTCTGGCTGGCATCTTTTTTAAGTGGCGATTCGACTTCATCTCCTTTAAGATCTCCGTTCGTTCAGATCAGATCTGATGGTTGTGCCACTGATGACTTTTCTCTGTAAATAGCAATGTATCCTTCTTTATTTCTAGTTTCCTACATTTGATTTTTTTTTCATACAAGTACCAAAGATTTCCCAAATTCTCTCCAATCGTCCTAGCACATCAAGGCCAATGATTAAGGTAGATATCCTTGTTTTAATTTCAGGATTTCAGTATCAAAACTAATTATAAGTTCGTTTATTTCCTTAAACTTCAATTCTTCAACTTTTAATACCAAATGCATTGTTTAATAATCGATTCAAAATTAAATTATGAAAACCTCAAATGTTCGCATTTCATGCTAGAATCGTAGTTAAACTCAAACTTTAATCTAGTTTTTCTTAAATCATTTGAGAAAATTTGTTTATGGAGTAAATGTCCTAGAAATGAAGTTCAAGTTTCCCCTATTTCAATCATAGGTTATTTCTCTTAGGTTTTGTTTCATGGATTCAGGTCTGAACTCTGACGCAGGAGAATGGATTAGAATAAATCGAAAATTGTCTAATCAGTTTCAGTGATTATACCTCCTTATCCTTCACTGAAAGTCCCTTTTTATACATATTTTATTATAGTGATATTTGAAGGGTTCCAATATGGATGAAAGACTTTTCTTTTATATTTATATAATTGTATTCTTCTACCATCTCATATTATTTTAACTGAAATGATATCACCTAGTAGCGTCATGTCTAACAAAAAGAAAGCAGCTAAAAAAGCTAGCTCAAAGGCTCTTGCCACTAGTGGGAGCCAATCTTCCCAACAAGTTTTGTGGGAGGCTCCTCCAAAGATCGCCATTATTGAGAAGCATTCTTTAATTTCTTCCCAAAAAGAAGTTGATGCCATATAGATGGTTTTGGAATTTCCGAAGTCAAAGCCACTGAATGCCAAAGACACTGTCGATCTCTCTACAGAAGGGTTTTTCGCAAATAAGATATCCATATCTGGTACTACAGTTTCATTCCTTTTCTCCCTTTATTCGTGACTTTCTCCACCACTTAATAATTGCTTCGATCCAACTTACCCCTAACGCTTATACGTACATGCTTAGGTTGGAGGTTATCTCCCTAGAATCCAAAGGCCTCTATCTTGACACCACCGCCCTTGGAAAATTAGTCCATGTTGTGAAGCTAAATCATATGAACTCCCAAGTTTACAGGGCCAACCCTATGTAAAAGCTGGTCGAAGGAGCAGGATCAAATCCTAAGAGTAGAAGCATTAGTTCTTTTTTTATGTTCTCCTAGCATTCTAGGCGTCTTTACCCAACTTCCTTGTTACTATGTTACACATAGTTTTTCCTCATTCGTTGATGCTATGACTTCATTTTCATGTAGAGTGTCGAAGACCTAAGTGCCGAAACCAAACCCATCATGAAAGAGATGATGAAAACTTCTTCAACCTTAGGGAAAGGTCCTCTGTCTAGCCTTCGATCTTCTTGAAAACACTCCATCCTTCCGACGGTCAAAGGTCTTAGGGCATCAGCCTGTAATGCACAGCAGTCCATTGAGTGCTTATTAAATAGTAAGGGATAACCCACATAGTTTTTCCACTCTGTCACCTATTCATCTTGACTCAATTGATAAGCTTCAATTTTTCTTTTGGTTGTAGGAAGTCTAATTACTTTATTCCCTAACTGTTTTTCCTTTAGTTGTTACTGCCTCTGACATCTCGGGTGTAGCATCTCTTACCAGTGTCCCCCCTGTTCCATCTCAGAAGCATGAAATTGAAAGAAAAATATATATCAAAGCAGCGTAATGGAAGAGTCTTTCTGGTTTGGTAAAGGGAAGTCCAAAAAAAACTAAAATCACTAATTCAACTTTGGTGGCAACCTCGAGGAGTGAAGGTGAGATATCAATAGCCTCTACTTTGGCTTTCTTACTGCCTTCCATTGTTTCTCAACAAACTTCCAAAAGTGAAGTTCAGATCAAAGTTGCTTCTATTGGCGCATCTCCCTTGCTGCCCCTCAACCTTTCGCCTTCCTTTATTCTGGGAAGATATATTGCGCTAGGATCTTCTCCTTTCCCACTATTATCATCAACATCGTTGGTTATCCGTTAAGCCTTCCCTGGATATTTCTTTCCTCAATTTTGTTAAGGCTGACACCCCTTCATTTGCTTATTATTCATTTCCTCCTAGTTCTTCTTTGGAGCAAAAAACTATTATCTCTTATCAGCTTTTTGGTAATTTCTTGACTTTGACGTTCATTTTAGTTATTCTATCGTATCTTTCTTATATTCATCCTTATACTTTTGTAGCTTGTTAGATAAATATTTTTCTTCTTAGAAAGATGTTGCAGATTTGGTTGCTATTAAAGAAGTAAATCAAGCTTTGAAAGCTCAAAATATTGAATTATCTGCTGTGAATGATGAATCTTTAAAGGGGTTGGATGTTACAAAGGCTTCCCTTTTAGATGTTGGGGTGTGTGAGTGTTTTTATGTATAAGGTTTTAATAAAATTTTCGTACAAGGGACATAGAACAGAACAAGGAAATCAAGAGCAGAACAAGTTCTGTATTTCTTCCCATGGCACTTTCAGTATTCGCTGATTCTGTTTTACCATTACAAACTTCTCCATTTATAACAGGAGAATACAAACCATCATACATGAATAGATACATCCTTTCAGTTCCATGAATCACACTTAATTTATTCTCACATATTAAATGCATCTTCTAGAATATTACTAAAATTGAAGAGTTTAATTTATTCAACATATTCCTCCCTTAAACTAACTCTTTTCGATTCTTCATGCCCATCATCCATTTGTAAGTACCAAACAGAGTTCTAGACAATGGTTTAGTGAGCACATCTGCTATCTGGTCACGACTAACAACATGACGTAAATGCACATTCTTTTCTTTTTCATGTTCCCGAATAAAATGGAATCGAACATCAATGTGTTTGCTCCTTTCGTGATGTACTGGATTCTTGGCAAGCTCAATTGCAGAATTGTTATCAATTCTAATTTCAGTTGATCTTTGCTGTGGGATCCTCAATTCTTCAAGTAACTGTCTTAGCCATATAGCATGACAAATATAGTAAGAGGCTGACACATATTCCGCCTCACAAGTTGATAATGAAACTATAGGCTGTTTCTTGGAGTACCATGTAAAAGTTGTATCTCCCATAAAGAACAATTATCCAAATGTGCTTTTACGATCATCCACGTCTCCACACCAATCACTATCATAATATCCCACCAAGTTGTAGTCTGCTGTTCTAGAATAAAACAATCCCAGTGACTTTGTTCCTTGAATATATCTTAGAATCCTTTTGATTGCTTTCTAATGTGACACTTTTGGATTCTCTATATATCTGCTTACTATTTTAACACTATATGCAATGTCAGGTCTTGTGCACGTAAGATATCTCAAGCTTCCAACCAGACTTTGATATAAATTTGCATCCACCAACGCTCCTCCCTCAAATTTTGAAAGTTTTGTTCCCAGTTCCATGGGTGTTGCTACTGGATTACAGTGCTCCATTCTGAATTTCTTCAAGATACTATTGGCATATGCTTCTTGGGATATAAAAATGCCTGACTTATCTTGCTTCACTTCAATACTAAGAAAATATTTCATTAAGCCCAAGTCTGTCATCTCGAACTCTTTGGTCTTCTCCTTCTTAAAATCTTTAATTATATCTTCATTGTTCCCCATAAAAACAAGATCATCAACATAGAGTGCAACAAGTAATAAATTACCTTGCCTTTCTTTGACATACAAAGCAGGTTCATAGGGACATTGTATGAATCTGTTCTTCTTGAAATAGGTGTCTATCTGGGTATTCCATGCTCGAGGCGCCTGTTTCAAACCGTACAACGCCTTATACAACTTTAACACCATTCTTTCTTGTCCTGCTTTTACATATCCAGGAGGTTGACTCACGTACACTTCCTCTTCGAGTATGCCATTTAGAAATGCGGATTTCACGTCCATATGATAAATGGGCCATTTATATTGAGCTGCTTTAGAAATTAGAAGCCTTACTGTCTCCATTCTGGCCACGGGCACGAAAACATCATCATAGTCTATTCCAGCCTTTTGTTGGTAGCCCTTTGCAACTAAGCGCACCTTGTATCTTTCTATTTCTCCTTGAGCATTTACCTTCTTTTTATAAACCCATTTAACACCGATGGGCTTACAACCTTCTGGAGATTTTACTAGTTCCCAAGTTTTGTTCTTTTCAATTGCCCTGATTTCCTCATCCATTGCAGCTTTCCACTTCTGTTCTTTTATTGCTTCTTCAAAATTAACATTTTCTGCATTTGCCACCAAACACACCAGGTGCACCTCACCTGTTGTTTGATATATTCTTGCAAACTTCTCATTCTAGGATTCTGGGGCTCTATACCATTATCTTCTTGTGCATTAGAGTTTATTGGTGAGATTTTAGAGATTGGAAAAACACTTTTCTTTGGTTCATCTACTGATTCTTTGCTCCAGTTCCATGTATAATCCTCCTGTACTTGTACATCTCGACTTACATCCACCTTCATAGTGACAGGGTCAAGAAGTTTGTAAGCTTTTGTTTTCTCATCATATCCAATAAAAATATACTTCCTGCTTTATCCTCCAGCTTTGCTCTTCTTTGATCTGGTACATGCGAGTATGCTACACTCCCAAAGACTTTCAAGTGCGATACAGTAGGCTTCCTTCCACTCCATAACTCCTGAGGTGTTTTTTTACCCAAATTTCAATGTGGACATCGGTTCTGAATGTAAACAGCACATTGAACTGCTTCTGCCCAGAGTTCTTTTGGTAGTTCCTTGCTCTTTAACATCGATCGAACCATGTCTAAGATAGTCCGGTTTTTTCTTTCAGCCACGCCATTCTACTGTGGTGAATATGGAGCTGTTAAGAATCTTCGAATTCCATGTTCTTCACAATATTCTGCGAAACCACTTGATGTATATTCTCCGCCTCTATCTGAACGCAATGCCTTAGTATGCATTCCAGCCTTCTTTTCTACCAACACTTTGAATTTCTTAAATACTTTCAACACCTCAGATTTTTCATTTAAAAAATAGACCCATGTCCTTCGAGAATAATCATCAATGAAAGTAATGAAGCACCTCTTGGAACTATATGATTTGGGTGTGAAAGGACCACATATGTCTGTATGCACCAACTCGAGAGGCTTTGCAGCACGATACATCACCTTCTTTTGGAATGAGTTCCTTGTTTGTTTTCCCAATACACACTCTTCACAAAAACTTACTGTATAATCCATGTTTGGCATTCCATGAACCATTCCTTTATTTGCCATCACCTTCAAACCACCATAGTGTAGATGTCCAATCACTTGTGCCATAAAGTTGCTTTGTCCTCTGACTTTGCAAACATGTCTCCTGTATATTTCTTAAGTTTATTTTGAACTTCCTGTTTTAAGACTTCTCTATGTGTGCTATTGTCCTACCATTTTTGTCCTTTAAAATCATGACTTTGCCTTCCATGAAAACCGAGTACCCTTTTTCAAGTAGTTGTCCTAGGCTAAGAATATTGTTCTTCATGTCCAGAACATAATAAACATCTTCAATTCTTTCTTGTCTGCCATCCTTTCTAGAAAAACAGATCTCACCCTTGCCTTTGACTTCAATCTTTGATGCATCTCCAAAAGACACAAAACCAGAATCTGTTTCCTTCAAATTAGTAAAGAGGTTTTTGAGCCCAGAAATATGGCTGTTGGCTCCGCTATCGAGATACCAAACAATATCATCTTTTGGAATCACATCTTTGTATGCCATCAGCAGAACATCATTATCTTGTTTCTCCTCCGTTTCGGCTAAATTTGGCTTTTACTTAACATTCTTGTTAAACCAGTAATCTTTGGCAAAGTGTCCAGATTTTCCACAATTATAACATTCATTTGATCTATTACCTCTGCCAAGGAGTTGATCTTCCACCTCTACCACGACTCCGTCTTTATCCGCGCCAGTTTTGTTGATATGTCTGCACCTTTTCTTCAGGTATGTTGCTTACATGACCACGTCCTCTGACTCGACTGAAACTTTGATTTACACGTCCGCGTCCTCTTCCTCTACTGTATTTTGTGTACAACGCCTTATCTTTGTTTTCAATAGAAACATTGGTTTTCAGCACTTGAGACTCCATCTCTTCCTTCTATAACAATCTTTCTTAATATGCTTGCAGTGATCCCATAAGTTGATCCACGGTCATGGTCTCCGTATCGTTTGATTCTTCAATGGATATGCCAACAAGTTGTAATTTTGAATTCAAAGATCTCGGTAAGTTTTCATTGACACGAGCATCTTCAATTTTTTCTCCAAAATTTTTCATTTGATTTACAGTACACGAAACCCTTGTAAAATAATCTGGTACTGATTCAGATTCTTTCATATGCAACGATTCAAATTCTCCTCGTAGGGTTTGTAATCGTACCTTTTTAACTTTGTCAACTCCTTTAAAATTGTTCTGAAGAATCTCCCAGGCTTCCTTTGCCCTTTCTGTAGATGCAACCTTTTCAAACATGGCTTCATCTAAGCCCATGTGTATAATAGACAAAGCTAGTTGATCTTGTTTCCGAGCCTTCACTAGAACATTTTTTAAAGCCTAATTCAAAGCTCCTTCATTCTCTGGTTCATCGTAACCCTTCTCTATAATTTCCCATGCCTCTGTAGCTTTCATACGAATACACCAATGCCCATAGTTTTCTTTGGTAATTTTTGGAACAGAAAGAGAGTTATTCATTGTTGATAGGCATTAGCTCTGATACCACTTTGTTGGGGTGTGTGAGTGTTTTTATGTATATTTTAATAAAATTTTAGTATAAGGGACATAGAACAGAACAAGGAATCAAGAACAGAACAAGTTCTGCATTTCTTCCCATGGCACTTTCAGTATTCGCTGATTCTGTTTTACCATTACAAACTTCTCCATTTATAATAGCAGAATACAAACCATCATACATGAGTAGATACATCCTTTCAGTTCCATGAATCACACTTAATTTATTCTCACATATTAAATGCATCTTCTAGAATATTACTAAAATTGAAGAGTTTAGTTTATTCAATATTAGAGAGGGAATACTCAGTGCAGTCTCTTATAAGTAAAAACTGAACCTCAACATTGTGTTGGATAAGTCTAATATGGAGTTAGAAGATTTGGATTCGAAATATGCATCAATTTCTCTCTCTCTTTCTTCTAACCTCAAGAAGGGTGTCCGAAAGGGAAAGGGTTCTCTTTTAAAAGGTCATGCTTTATTAAAAAAATGCTAAGAGGAAGTTTGAGGACTTCTTGGCTCACTCATTTGATGAGATTTTGACTAACACCCTTACGGATGCCCTCATTGTTTCTTATTCTGAAAATAAAGATAAGTGTTCTGATCTTAACTTCCCTAGTCTTCCCTCAAGATAGTGAGTGAATTTCGAAGGAAAATAAGTATTCTCAAGATGGGGGCAAAATCTCTCAAAAAGAGATTGTAGATGTGGACTTCTTTCCTTTGAAATACTGAACATTGACGAGGTTGATTCATAAATAGATGATGGTAAAGAAGATGACGAGGCTTTAGATTAGGAAGTTGAGAGCTCCTCAGGTAGTGATGATGATGATGACAAAGACGAAAGCCTAAAAGGCGACCTTAGCAACTTTAATGCTGCATACGCTGTTGAAGGTTCTAGAGCACCCCCGTCCGAAAAAGATCACCAATCTGTCAAGAAAGGTGATTCTTCTAATATTGATAAAGATAGTTCTATCATTGAAGCATCTGATTTTATGGAGCCCGTTGATCTGGTTGAGCTTCCAATAGTTCCTGAGTCCAAAAAATGTTGTTGAAGCATGCTCAGTGGACCTTGGCACATATTCTTCAGGTATGATATTATTTTATTTAACACATCATTTGATCACTAGAAATTAAGTCACGTGATGATTTCATAACCATTGATCCACCGAAGGCATTCAACACCTTCTAAAGATAAAGTTAGTAAAATGCAAGCAGAAATAAATCCTTTGTGGGGAGAGTTAGATAAATAGATATGAGACAATAATAACTTATTTGATAGATATTTTTAGCTTGGTAAGGGCACCTCCTCCTTGATGTCTTTTAAGAATAATGATGTGGGTCTTTGCTTGAAGAAGCCTCGCCTTTGGAATGAAAGTCTTAGCAATGAAAACAAAGGGTTGATGACGGTCTTCTGGATGGTAATTTAAGTAAGAGACTTCTTAGTTGGCTTTCTCTGTGAGGCCTATCATGACTCAAGGATGACTTTCGTTCTTCGGGGATCTTAGCGGAGGGCTTTCGCGCTTCCATTATGAATAATTAAGGGAGTTTGGACATAACCCACATCCAAAGGATACATGGAAGCTTCCAAAAGTGTTTTTGTTACTCCTTGGCCCTTCTCTTGAGAGATTTTCACACTTTAGAGACAATTTTATTCAAAAAATGTTCAAGAATTCAAATTTGTATGAATTACCCTGAGATTATGTAAATGTCTAGCTGAAGTTAATATGAAATGATTCTCCTTTTTGGTATGTTTGCATTCTTAATGTCAATTTTTGTCCATAAGTTATGTGTTGTGCACATTTTCTATGAAAAATGTTTCCATATGATTTCATTTTGATCATGTTTCCCATCGATTTACATTCAACCTTCCAGAGGCTTCTCTTGCCCAAACAATAACCAGCACCGAAGAGGAAAAGACTTCCGGAGACTCTATCCCCTCGAGATACATGGATAACCCTCTTACTTTAAATTGGTTTAAAAAGTACCAAGAGCAAAGGGTTACTGTGTAAAGTCACTAGGATTAGAGAAGGGATCTGAAATGGAAGTTGTTCAATAAGAAAAAGATTTGATTGCAACAAAGAAACTGATGTAAGGCAATACATCAACAAAATTTTACAAAGATGTGACTTGCTTCATGGCAAGTTTTTGACCTTATATTTAAATTAAATGATAGCCAACTTCTTGTAAATCATGGAATTCAATTTAAATGATAACATCCTTTACTTTCCAATTTCTTCTTTTATGGCTTCATCTGGTCCTTTTGGAGCGACAAGACATCAGAAAGAAGTCGCATAACATTTTCCTCATTCGATAAATCCTTCGAAAGGTTTGGATGGAGAGCTTGTAAAGGACTTGGTTAAGAAAGTAAAACATGAAGTTTTGAAATATTTTGAGCATAAATGGAAGGACGATGCCAAAAATTGTAGTTATGAATATATTAATCAAGTCAAGTTTTTGAAGGAGGAGAAACATAATCTCAAGAAATGCAATGTTGAATTTGAAAGAGCAAATAAGCTTCTCATAGGGACAAACTGAGCATACCATCAAGCCCTAAAAGCTCAGATTAACTAAATTGACGATGCCGACAACATTAGGGAGAAAGAACCAAAGCTTAAGAACGTACTTCATACTGTCTTAAGACACCTATCACACCCTTTGTTGTCAAAAATCATGAGATAAAAAAAACTCAATAAGTCATAGATTTACTTTTTCTTTTTTCCTTACATGTTCGTATATGTATAAACAACTATTCGTTTGTAACTTGACTGGTTATTTGTTTGTAAAATTAGCATTGCTTTTCGCCTCATTTTTTGAGTATGTATTATGTGTTATTTACTTGCTTACCTTTTCTGAATAAGCAATGTAAAAACCAATATTTGGCTGTTGAAATAACTAAAAGTTTAGAAACTTCCCTCTGGGAACAATTAGGATAGACGAAGCCATTGTCAAATTGTAGGATATTTGAATCTTAGATCTAGGCTAAAACAACTAGGATTCAGATGCTTTTTGTCATGAATAACATACATGAATGAACACACTTTCGAATCAGATCCAAATGATAAATCGATAGAAACCTAGAATCCTTCTTCTAGAGATAGTAAATTTGAACCACTTTCAGCGTGATGTTGGTCTTAAAGACAACATTCAATTTTCGAATAACAGAAGTCCCAGAACCATTTTTGGGAAATATTTAATATAACTGAAGCCTCTTTAAGCTAATAGATATCCAAACCCCATATTAGATGTAATAGAAGTCCAGAAATCATCTTCTGTAAATAATAGATACGAGGCAAACCTTCAGCTTATTAAGAGACCCAAAACTCATATTCAGGAAACAATAAAAATCCAGAAATCATTATCCAAAAATAATAAATACGAGGCCTCCTTTGGCTTAATAGAAGACCTAAAACACGGATTCTAGTAATAATATAATAGAAGTTCGGAATTTCCTCTTCTAGTATGGATAGAAACGAAGCCACTTTTGGCTTAATAGAAAACCTTAAACTCTTATTTGGGTATCATAATAACATAATTTTGAAATGCCCTCTTACAAAACCAATAGATACAAAACCATTTTTGGCATAATATACTTGAAACCTTTATTCGGTATTAGGATAATAGAAGTTTAAAATTTCCTCTTTCGAAACTGGTAGATACGAAACCACCTTCTGCCTAATATAAGATTAGAAACCATTATTCAGGTATTTGAAATCCATAAATATTTTATTGAAAAGATTTGATACAAATGCACTTCCATTTTTAACTGAATATTTGCCATTTTTATGATTTTCCTAAAGCAGAGGATTGGCATGCTTTAGATGCTCCTTCTGAGCTTTCATTCTCTTCTACAGGATGTGACATAAGCAGAGGCTTAGCATGCATATGCCAAAGAAGAGCATGGCATGATTCATTAAGAACCGGGCTTGTGCACCATCGTTTGCCTATCCCTCCTCTGGAGAGTGCTTTGAATGCGTCAAGGACTTGGTCAGAACTGGTACTGTGTGCCGATGATTACATATCCCTCCTCCAGAGTGCGCTTGACTACGTCAAACACTTGGGGACCAAGGCACGTATGTCCTGGTTTTACCCTTGGGCCTGGCTCATATGTCCTGGGATTGCTCCTGTAAAGACACGTAACTTCCCCAGTAAGGAAAGAGCGGATACTTCGAGAACACGACAAATTAGAACGCAGACAGAAGAACATTTCATTGTATATTACAACAATTCCATCAAATTACAAGAATGTACAGAGTATGAATAAATAAAATACATTCTATAAATATCAGAGATTACAATACATTACATAGTAGCGGAAAAATAATACAAAACACAACTAGAAGGAGATATACGGATACAAAGCTTTCCGGATATCGTTCCAGCCGTAAACCAGGATCCTGTGAATATAAATCTGCAAAACCAAACTACTAGCTGCCCGTGTCAAAATAAGGGCACCCAGAGTTTAGGTTAAAACAATAAACTCCAGGTCAGTCATGGGACTGGTGTGAGAACTAAAACAGTTATTTAAAACTTTCCTTTAAACTAGGTATATCAAGGGACCATGCCGTATAACATGGAACGGGTTTCCTCATAAGAATACAGTGCATATAACAAAACAGCGCAATGCTTTTTGGAAAAATGAAGCTATTATAAGACCCAGGTCCTATCACACAATGCAACGCAAGCCGGGGGATAGAGTTTTCCCTTATAATATTCAAACATGCTTGGTACATTTAAAACAAATCATTTGATACTATTATAAGTGTATAGTGACAAAACAATTTCAATCATAAATATCAATCATAGACGGCATGGGTACCATATATCATGTCGCCATACTAGGCTCTACAATCAAAACCGCACTGTCACGTATTTGGAAATTGGGTTTCCATCTGTGAACGAAGGCAAAAGATAGTCCTTACCGATTCGAGACGCTCTAGCCCGTGTCTCAGGAACAGCCGCAACTGCCCCTTGGATCGTTAGGGCCGGTCCACCGATGTGGATTATTATGCCTGAACACTACGTTTCCCCGCCCTTTGGGGGCGTCAATGAGTCAATGAATGACTCCATCGGCTTCACATAGTCATCGATATATCTGAGGCGCCTCGCAACAGCAACAACCACATAAGTCAAACTTGTCAGAGCATGTAAAACCACTGACGCCACTTTTAGCTAGAAGGAAACGCATGTCCTCCCTGAGGTCCTCTCCCGTATCTGGTTCACAACCGGGGTGTGAGGCTCGCGAATCAACGTTACACAAAGCTATGCCACATAGGTCGTGCTTTGATCATCAACCACAAGACTCTGCTTTTAAACAGAAGCCTTGATCAATTGCCACTTAGGCATGCCACACAGGCAATTCACTCCATGCATTTGATATCCATCAATATATAACCCTTGAGCTCGTACGTCTCAGAGAAGGGCGTTAAGAAAGAGAATAAATTCTCCACCGCCAAACAAATATATATTTAATAGAAATCAATCAAACAGAATAAAATCCAATGTCAGACACACAGTCCATTTACAAGTTCGTTCTGAGTCTGAACGAAACCGGAGGCACCTAGTACCACGCATATCCATCGATCTCCAAGTACGTCTGGACGATTACCAACTGATTCCATCCTCTTGGGTGTACGGCCCAATCAAGATCATCAGTAATTATCCAAATGACGTGAAGACCTCCGGTCTTCAACCACCGTCTTCATCTTCGACTAATTGCCAAATCAGTTATTCAAAATGGGATAAACCCGGTCTTTCCGAATAACTCGCGTATATAATAAACAAGTGTTACACAAACACAACATACGCCTCATTCCAATTCATCAGTCACTAACCGTAAATTAACAAGAGAATAATTCCCCAATTATTAACCCCGAAGGCCGAAACCAACATCAGATCAATATCCAGAAAACCATTCTGCTTAGCTAACCGACAGTTAGTTTCTAAATTTCACATTCTTAGGGAAAGATTCCCATTAATTTTATTAAAGATAAATCCTTTAAATTTATTCTTTAATCTACTTTTGAATATCAATTCAAACTAGTCGGGATTAGCGAACCACACCGAAGTGATCATTTATTTTATTTGCCAATCCCAACCTATTCATCCCATGAAGTAAAACTGGTAATACTTCATATCTAACACCACGGTGTTATCGGTAAATTCAATTACCATTTCACGTTCAAATGTAATTAAAGATTTAACTATCGCCTGGAGAAAAACTGGTGATACTCCATTCTCGATCTTTTCAATCTAATTAAAGATTCATTAAAACTCCGCTTAGTTTTAATCTTTGACTGGGTTAAAGAATCAATGTAATTTAAAACACGGTTCACGATAAACCCAAAATCACATTCCATTTCAATCAGTCCCTAACCGTAAATTAGCAAGTGAGCAATTCCCTAAGTATTAAACCCGAAGGCCGAAACCATCATCAGATCAATACCCTAGAAATCATTCAACTTAACTAATCTCCAGTTAGTTTCTGATTTTCTTAACTCCTTTGGGTCTAAGAACAGTATTATTGAAGATACCGTTCACGACAACCCAAAATCACATTCCATTAATTATCGGGTTAAAGAACAAGTGTTATTTAAAACACCGTTCACGATAAACCCAAAAATCAATACCAATTCAATTCCAATTAAATATTATTTAATTGGTACACTTCATTAAATCTAAATAAAAAGATTTAATCTTTTTCTCAACTGGGTTTAAGAATAGTGTTAATGAAGACACCATTCACGACAAACCCAAATCACATTTGATATTAAATACAAGGCTTTGAATAGAAAATATATCAGCTTATATTCAATATCAAATTCCACGACCAACAAATATCGTATTGGAAATAATGATATATATATATGTATATGTCTTTCAAATTTCCGTAACAACATCTGTATAATCACGAAATCCAACATCGAATTGTTCTGAAGATGATTTCGATTCAAATCCATTCCAATTCAATTATTGGAAATCTTGGTTATTTTCAAAACCATTTCAAATTCAACTTATTTATTTAAAAATAAATAGAATTATAATTCTAGTTCAAAACTAGTTCATTTCGATAAAAATCTATTTTTATCTTTTCAAATATGGAGTTTTTCATCCCAATTCTTTACAGATCATTTCTTATGATTTTACACAAATTATTACTATTTTTAATAATTTTATCGAGGCCCGTACAGTCGATTTCCATCAACGGCCATCGAACTGCACTTACAGCGACCTTTTCCAATTTTGATTTGGACATAATTCCAAATCCAACCGTTAGATTTCAAATCTCTAATATTCGTTAGAATGCACTTTTCGATACAAACCCAACGGTTCCAGTTTTAGGAGAATCCAACGGTCGGATCTCCCGCAATATCCATTCGAAGTCAATGGTCGAAATTCGCGAACTACCGCGGCACGGCGCGTTCTATTCAGGCCATTATGTATAATATATATATATATATATTATATATATATATCGTCGATTTCCTTTCAAAACGTATTTTAAATAACCGTTTTAAATTTGTTTTCGAAACGATTTCAACTTTCGTCTCAAATTCAAATCAAAATTGAATCTTTCCAATATAAATTCATTTCAAATTGATTTCAATTCAAATTGATTTTTTTAAATAAAAACTGAAGTTAAAATAAATAAATTAAATAAAAAGGGGGCTCACCGATTTCGTCACTCGGAGGAGGAGAAGGGAGAGGACTGGGGGAGGTGCTTGGTCGGAGGCGGGGCGTGGGAGGCGTCGCAGGTGGTCAGGGGGTGGAGGCGGCTAGTTTGGTGGAGGGTGCGAATGGGTTTGGGGGAGGAGTTGTAGGGTTTGGGCTAGGTCACCGCGGAGGAGGAGAGAGGTAGAGGAAGAAGGGAGTGGCGGAGGAGGAGGCGTCGAGGGGGGGTCTAGTTGGAGGCGGGCGCCTCCTGGGTGGTGTCGAGGCGATCGATCGCCTGGGGGAGATCGCGATTCTCCCCCCTTTTCTCTTTTTTTTTTTAATTTTAGTTTTATCTGATCGGTTGAATGGAGAAATAGGGTTAGGGACCTCTAAATATAATTATATTTTATTCAATTTAATTTCAAAAAGTAACTTTTATTTTCGACCTCTAAACGAAACCCACCGCCTATTGTCCATAGCTAATTACCCCCATTCTGAACACAATGGGATATGTATCGTAGGCTGATTCGACTGTTTCGATTAGTTTTCGTCAAAATCAACATATAACTCTATATATTGAATTTGAACGTGCATTTCAATTTACTAGGGCCACATACTAACTCGAAAAATTCCAGAAAAATATTTTCTAACTTCGTATTGATGGTATGGTCCTAACAAAACTAATTTCGTCAAATTCTGTGACCGTTTGAAAAATGGCCATTTTCCAGTCGATTAAAATCAACTGAAACTGGTCAAACGCGTTTTCCTTTGCCACGCTCACATATTGATTCGAAAAATTATGAAATTTGAAACCTAGCAATAACTTGAGATCCCGGATCCAATAGAAGTGGTTTCGTCAAAAACCGAGGTCGTTTGCAAAATGGCCATTTTTAAGGGCCGAAATTCCATAACGACTATTCTGAATTTTCAACTTGACGTAACTTTTGATTCCCGCTATGAAATTTTGATTTCCCGGATTCGTTGGAAAGATATTCTCAATTAGATTCAAATATTTTTGGTTTCACTAAAATCCGGTTTATTTCGAATCCTGTACATTCATTTGAAATTTGAAATCGAATTATCGAACTACCACGCCATTTTCAATTCCTTTTATGTATATATAAATAAATATTTATATTCTAATGACGATCTATATAAAATATACGTTCGAATTCCATTCAAAATAAATTTCTCGTCGTTTTTATTTAAAATAATTCATATTAAATAATCAAAATTCATTAAAATTGCCAAAATAAAAATTTTAAATTGGCTCGGATTTCCGGGTTATTACAGCTCCCTTCCTTCTTTGGGAAAGGACCTCGGTATACCAAGGAATTAAATAGATATCGGATATCCTGGTGCTTACCCCTCCTCCCTTTTGGGAAGCTCCTTGACTACGTCAAGGACCTTTTAAGGTTATCCATTTATGAAAGGAATTTCCCCTCCAACCTTGTAGAATTTCTTGTTTTCGTTATTAACTTTTGTCCATAACTCACGTATAACACCTCATTTCATGATTAAAAAATATTTTTCATTAAATCCATTTAATTAGTTAATAACATAGTCATCAAGTTTTCCTTTTCTAATTAATTAGGCAATTGATTTAACCAAAGCCTTGCATTGATCGGTTCAATGTCCGTTGACCTTGTGATAGTGGCAATAAATTTTCCCCTTTTTCTTTTCATCCTTCGGTGGCTTTTTTTAGTAGGTCAATAGACTAACTCATCTTTAGTTGCTAAGTAAATATCCTTAACAGAAGTGGTCAAGTTGAACCCTTCAGTTGCTTTTGACTTAATATTTCATTTCGAAGGTTTAGTTTTTAGTTTCTTCGAACTTACCAGGAGCTCTTTGCTATCAAATGTGACTTCTTTCTTCTTAAGGTTTTTGGATTTAACAAAGTTGGAAATAAGGATTTGTATACCCATTTCGTATGTCCTTTGTGGGTTACTGTAAAATTTACCATCATTGAGATTTAATTTCGTTTTTAGTGTAGAAGATTTACGGCCCTTTACCATTTTTCCTATAAGTTCAATTCCTTTGGAACACCAATGGATTTCATTTCTCATTCTAATAAATAGATTGTCGTCTTTTTTCAGAATCCTTTCGTAACCGAAGATCACTTTTAATTAGAAATGGAATGTATTGATGCTCCATTTGTCTGGGTCATAAGCCTCTTCCCACTTCTGATGAGTCACACTAAAAAATTTCATCCTCAGAATATGTTCCTCATAGAATTATAAACTCGCTTGGTTTTCTTTCGGTGTCAATGGGTTAGCAGCTCCTTATTCAAATTTAACGAATTTATTACCCATGTCGGGTGACTATAGAGTCGAACGAGGAGGTCGTATTCCTTTCTTCTAGAGATTGGTTTAATGTTATCCTTAATTTTTCTTTGCAGTTTCCAAGTTGATGGTATTAAGGAGTCACAACCCATTTCCCTTCAGAAGACTGCGGAGGTATCTGATTTTTCCTTTCGGGCTTATACTTTACCTTTTGGAAAAATTCTTTTGTTTTGTAGGGATTCTTTTCCAACCCATGATTATTACCTTTTGGTTGATACGAAACATCCTTGGAGGCATCCTTGGTCCTTCATGACCCCTTCCAAGTTCTTTCATATTCAGAATACATTTGTTATTTTTCTTAAGAGAAATCCTTATTGAGTAGGGTGGTCTAGGGTTTTTGGAGGTTCAAGCTCCCCTTCTAGCATAAAAATTGTTAGCCAATTTTATGGTTAATACCCTAAAACGGTCTATTCATGTTGATTCCTTTTCTTAGGAAAGGTTTGGATCAGCCTTAGGTACTGTCTCCATAATGAAGACTCAATTCAGATGCTTTCCGCGGCTTTCAAAACTGAATTCCTATATAAATCAAGATATAATGATAAAATTTCAGTAGTATATAAGATAAAAGTTCATTCAAAAATTTCCTTGCTGAGTTGGCACGAGTTGATGTCTCTCTTTATGTTTCAGAATAATCCTTTTAGTTGGATCAATAGCCCTTGGTGTGATGATTTGGAAAGCTAAACATTTCTGTTATGAGTACCCATGTTGGTCTTTTAGTTACCCTTTCGATGAGGTTAGCGAGGGATCTTTCGGTGTTGTAAAAAGGATTACTAAGCTCTTAATGTTTTAGATCATCTTAACAGTCCATTGGTTTGTTATAGGTTTAAGTGATTTTGGCCAAACTAACAGAGGACCTATCGGGTAGTTGGAGTGGGATCTTGAATCCTGGCTAAGCTAAATGATCTTAGGAAACCATCTACATGCAATAACCTACAAGGTTTAGAGTACTCAATCTCAAAGTAGATTTAAATGATAATTATGACCTTTTGATATCTTCTAGGGGTGTCTCTATTAGATCATCTTCTTTCAGAATTATTCGGTGGGAAACCTGCTAAGGTATGGCAATAATAAATTAATAATTAAATAATTATGACTTCGTTACCTTAATCGTTGGGCAAATTTTTTTTTAATGTTCTTTGTGGTTACAGACTATTTTCCCTAAATAAATTTAGAAATTAAGGTTTAAAACTCAAACTTACGAATACAAAATTGAGAATGAGAAATTTGGATCTCAATTTTGGACTTCTAGGATCATATTTATAGGGGCGGGTTGTCCCTCCTTCCACTATTTGGGCTTCGTGCTAGATTTTTGATGTAAGTGCATGCAGATATTTCATAAGTGTGCTTTCCGCTATTCTTGGAAAAAGTAGTTTGGGGTGGCTGAGAGGCTTTCTGAAGGAGTTCTTCTAGAGGCAAAAGCTTTTGCTAGATGGTAGAAAAGTAAGCTTGCTGGTGCTTCCGGCTACCAGTGCGGCTCACGGCTTTGCATTCCTTTGCACATGAAGCTTTCTTGCAATAACTAGTAGGTGATGGCTTAAGCTTTTTGGTATTTCGTTTTGGATAGTCTGAAAGGTATACTAAGCTTAGCTCTACATGCTTTAAGGTGGCACATCTCGTGATCATCCCCTCTGCGTTATGCCAACATGATCTTTTCTTGAAGAAAAAGAATCTTTCGTTTTTTCGTTACTACCTCTAAAAGAAAAAGTTAATGAGTTAATTCTGTCTTTGCCAAAGGACTGCTAGTCTTGGCACCCCAACACCCTGGTTTTGACTTTCGATTTTCTCTTGGTTATTTTGGTGCTAACAGATCTGTAAACTTATGTAATGAGCTTATGACTTATCATTCTTTGTTTTAGTATACTGGTAACATAACATTTTAAAACTTTATTTTGTTTTCACTGAAACAAAGATGGAAGCAGTTGAATTATCGGGAAAAACTGCTACTTACAGCAGGCCTGATCCATTTAGAGGAGATGGTGACGACTTCTTGACATGGCATAATCAAATGTTGTTTTATCTCATCGCATTACGGCTGCATAAGTGCATTGAGGAGGATGAGCCAAAGCCCAAAAATGGAAAAACTAGAGAAAAAGGTGTAGATGTTCTTCTCAAAAATGACTCATGAAAGCATCAAGATTTACTATGTCAAAACTACATTCTGAACTGTTTGGATAATGTAGTGTACAAAGTGCATAAGTCATACCAAGCTGCAAAATCCCTCTGGACTGCACTTGCAAATAAATACAAGATGCATAATGTAAGTTGAAGAAGTTCATAGCAGATAAATTTATTGAATATAAGATAGTAGATTCCAGAGTCGTAACTACTCAAGTGCAGGAACTTCAACTCATAATCCATGAATTTCAATTGGAAGGACATCAAGTTGGAGAGTCTTTCCTTACTGAAGCAATAACGGTAAAATTACCACCATTTTGGAGGGACTGATGCAACAATCTGAAATACAAGAAAAAAGAAATATCCGTAGAAGATCTCATATTAAAAATTTAGGCAGCAACCCAAAGACGAAGAGGCATTTGTTATAAGAGGACCAAAGAAAAAAGAAAACTTAGGCAACAAAAAGAAACTTCTCCAAAATGATAAAGGCACCAAATAATCAATCCATAAATAATCAACTGAGTAGTTTAAAGGCGAATGTAAGGTCTGTGAAAAGATTTTGTACGTCGCTAAAGATTGTAGGCACGAAAAAGCGAATGATAAATTGATGACAAGTATAGTGGAAAATTTGAGTTCAAACATTAAGAAGCTGAACTTTTTTCCAATTGTTTCAGAATGCAGCTCAGTAGATAACCCTGCACAGTGGTGGATAGACACATGCGCTATTCACCATGTATGTTCTACATATCTATGTTCTTCACTTGCAAGAAATACGACCAGGAAGAAAAAATTCTACATGGTAATTCTGCATTCTCCATGATCAAAGATAATGGTACCGTCATTCTCAAATTTAAGTTGGAAAAAATCATGATACTAAACGAAATTCTTCACAATCTCACAAGAATCTTGTATCTGGACCTATGCTTTCAAAGAAAAGATTCCAACGGTCTTTGAGTTAGATAAAGTGTTTCTGTATAAGGCTATAATTTATAAAGGAAGGGTTGTTTCTGTGATGGGCTATTTAAGGCAAATGTAGCTATTGTAGGCAATAAAAATATGTATTTTGATTATACTATTAATAATAATGAAGTTTCTTATTTAGTTTATCATGAAATTTTATAATGACATCATAAGTTATGGCATACAGATTTATAGAAAAAACGAAAAAAAAAATCAAACTTGAGATTAATTCCTAAATACCAAGTAGATAAAAACTACAAATGTGACATAGTGTAGAAGCAAAAATGGTCAAAAAGCATATCATACCACCGATAGAAGTATTGAACCACTAGGTTTGATTTATATGATTCTAAATCATTACTTCAAAGAGGTGGAAAAAGGTACTTTATCACTTTTATTGACGACTAGACACGATATTGCTATGCACATCTTTTAAATTGCAAAGATGAAACTGTTAGCACTAAAAATAACCAAGGCAGATCAAGAATTGAAATCAAGGTGAAGGAATGTGAAAGACAGCGACACCCAGAAAGAAGTAGTTCTGGGCATCCGGAATATGTGAAGGAAAGAAAAGGGAATCTCCTTCAGACCCAAAAGCCTCTTTCGAACTTAAACTAAAGGGCACTTGCCTCAAACTAGGAAGCTCCTTTCGGCCTTGATCGAGAGGGCATTAATTCTAGACCTTTCGATCTTACAAGATATAATGTAGGGAGCTAGCCAAGGGAAATTTATCAGAGCAAACAAAGAAGGAGATAAGAGCCATATGTGGTCAAGATTGAAGCAAACGAGGGCCTTTGATCATACTTCGAAAGGCTAGGCATTGGGAATACAAACCCGTCTCTCAAGCATATCGGAAAGAAATGCATTTCGAAGCACAAAATCGAAAGGAAAGGAAAAGAGCAGAGGAGAAGCCCATCAGAGGAAATGGATATCAGGGAAAGAGCACTCGGGCCTAGCCTCATCAGAAAGGATGTTGACTCAAAGATAGATGTTGCTGTAAGCCAAGAGTTTGCATACACCTATGCCTCTTGCAAATATTCAGACCAAAACTGAAGTGGTGCATCTTGAAAATACCTGTGAAGAAGTATAGCCGACATTACGAATGCTTCCGTGTAACCTAAATGAAGATCTCTAAAGCAATCGCCGAGCAAAACCTAAAGATTGTTCGAATAATGGAAGCAAGCATAGAATTGGTGGGTAGGATCTCTGAAAGTAGTTAAAGACACGAACAGGAAGGATAACCCAATATAGAGGCCGGAAGAGCCCACCGGAAGAGCCCACTGGAAGAGGCAAATAAAGGCTTTCAATGCATGCCTTTAAGATCTAAGAAAGACAAGTCACAACTGGCGCAGTACGGAGGATAAGGAATCCAGATTCTGAACCCTAAGCACAAGGACGAAAGCATAAAAAGAGTCGAAAGCCCTGCATGACCATCCCTCTTACATTCAACTAAAAGATCCCTTCGTTAAGGCCCATGGAAGTAGTTACTTGGTTCTGCCCTTGAAGAAAGTACACAAGAGCACTTGCAAAGCCTTTGTGGTTAACCGATGTCGAGTGGTCGAAGCGAAGCACTCAAGGCGAAGTAACGATCAATCCACACCTATAAATATGACCCTAACGACTCAGAGCAAGGATCTTTTCCAGCTTATTTTTTGACATTTTGTATTTTATTTTAGCAGAGAGAAACTCTAATTTCTAAATCATTTTTGAAAAAGTTTGGAATATTGGATTTGCTCAATAAAATGGAGACATATGGCAATTAATGTAATTATGATAAACTATGTTCAATTATATATATCGTTGCTATTATTTGCTAACATTGTAGGTATAATATGTGGAATATATACATAATTAGACCAATTATGTATCATTACCTTGACCATCTTTGGGATCCTTAGATCATATAATGGTGATTATGTAATGACCCGCATTTTTTAGCAGTATAATAATCAATTTATTTAATTATTTAAAAGGTGATTAAAAGGATTTAATGGTCGTAGAATCAAATAATGGCGAATATTTAATTGAAATAATAAATTAAATAACATATTTAATTCTGAAATAATCAGAATTGGATGAAATGGCGATATGGTGTGAACTAGATCATCTGTGATATTTAATTCAGCTTAAAATTGAATTAGAATAACGAATATATTATTTGAGTGACAGTTTGAACGTATAATTATATTATAATCAAAATCGAGCTTGAAATGGCGCTGCAGTTCGTAATTTGGCGATTTGAACTTCAACTGGATGTACATGATTCGTTTTAAGCTGGATTTCTGTGAAACAAGAAACGTGTGGAGCTGGTGGAGTATATCTTTCTAGTGGAAGAGAAAAATCAGGATTCCGTCATGTAGATTTTGATGTACGTCCAAATCAAATTATAGAAAGCCGCTGTGGAATTCCTTTACAATTTATAAAGGAATTATTTATATTTTAAAAAAGGATTTCATTTTAAATCGAATATCGATTTAATCGGGATTTGAAATATCAAGTTATAAATCCCAGTAGAGGTGTATGGTATTCCATTATGAGTATATACGATAATATAAATTTAATTATATTTAATTTAATTATATTTAAATATATTTATATATTTAAATGGGTCATCCAGAGCTTTAAAAATAGCCAGTTGTGCAAACGAACTCAGAATTCGACGAAACTAATTTTGTTGGATCCGCAATGTCAAATTATTGTTAGATGTCCAGTTTCGTGATTTTTAGAGTCAGTATGTGGGCGTATCGATTTTTAATGTGAGAAACAGTCGATATTTTGACGGTTAAAAATACGATGTGTGAGCAAATGGACTCGGAATTCGACGAAACCAGTTTCGTTGGGACCGTAATGTCGAACTCTAGCTACATGTCCAGTTTCGTGATTTTTGGGTATCACGTGTGACCACACGGATTTTAAGAAGGCTTAAACAAATATAAAATCAAAGAAATAAACAGGATGAGTGGATAAGGATCCTCCAACAAGCCAAGTTGTCCACTATATAATGCACTACACCATTCCTAAACCTAATTCCTACTTTAGAAAAATCCACCGCTGTTCTTTTTCTTCTAAATGTGAAAATCATCCTCAAGAAAAATCTAAAGAAAATCCAACTAAACACTATAAATCCAAATGGCCTTATATTCAAGCTTCTACAGCCGTCCTCTTTAATCTGGTGAGTATATTGTGGGGTTCGAAATTCATTTGGCTCGCTGGTTTGGTAATAGCGAAATTAGGGTTAGGGTTTGTTTTGATTTTGAGCCATCGATGTAGTAATCGAATGTATTTTGGTGTAGAGAAGATCAAGCCGAGTGTGTTTGCCAAGTTTTGGGTATTTTCAGACCAAAACCGGTCGTGGGTTTCACTATACCTCAAGGAACTGATCGGGATGACGCAACACAGTAGGGGGTTGCGAGTGGAGTGGTTTGGATAGGATGATTTAGAGACTTCGAAGTGATGAACGATGGTGTCAACGATTTTGGGTTTAGTGGAAAATCCAAGGAGAAAGGGAAGCATGAAAGCACGGTAATGGAGAGTTGCAAAGGAGCAGTTCACGGCTAAGTGTTGGGGAAGAAGAAATAGGGGTCGGGTCTTTAATTTTGTATTGGGCCAATAAATGTGAGAAGGGTGAGGCCCAATTATTTAATTTAAAAATTGAGTTAGTTTTAATTTAAAGTGTACAAACTTGTTTATATCGTATCTTGATCATACGATATCAGAAATTTGAACGGTTGGATCCATTAGGATCGTATGGACGGGAGCAACACAATGGAACTAACTGGGAGTGGATTGGTGCTCGTTTGAATTTATGGCGAAATAAATTGTCTGACTGAATCAAACAATGCAAACCGTTATTTAACGGCTAATGCGCAAAAGTGAGTAAATCTCACTAACTCTAAACAGTTTATAATTTCATGTTGTATTTTTAGAACTGTTAAATGTTGGCTGATTGACTGTGTGTTGACTATTTGATTGAACTGCTAGTCAGTTAGTGAATTTCTATATTGATTCTGTTTAACAAAATATATCATATGAAACTGAAAGTGATGTTGATTTTATTGTGTAACATCTGTGGATGCAGGGAAACAGGTTGGAGGAGTCCGACTGGATTCCTCAACAGTTATTTTATTATTTTTCATATATTTTGATATATGATGTGAATTATAAGCTGTTGTTGATTGTATCTATATGGATGATATTGGACATCATAAAATTGATATGTTAAACACCATAACATACTGGGATTTGGAGAAAAGGGGAATTTGTCAAAGTGAATACTGAAAAGAGAATATTTATAAAATCAGAGGATTTTATAAAAGAGAATATTTATAAATAGAATATTTATAAATAGAAATATTTATAAATTGAATACTTATAAATAGGAAATACGTTTAAGTGGAATTATTAATGAAGGGAAATCTTTATAAATGGAATATTTATAAAGTGAATTATTTATTGTTAAATAAATAAGATAAGATAAAGGAGATATTTATTTGTTAAATAAATAAGATAAGAAAATGGATTATTTATTTTTTAAAATAAATAAGATAAGATAATGGACTATTTATTGTTAAATAAATAAGATAAGATAATGGATTATTTATTGTTAAATAAATAAGCTAATGGATTATTTATTGTTAAATAAATAAGATAAGATAAAGTGAATTATTTATTGTTAAATAAATAAGATAAGATAATGGATTATTTATTTGTTAAAATAAATAAGATAAGATAATGGATTATTTATTTGTTAAATAAATAAGAGATATTAAATAAGATATTTATTTGTTAAATGAATAGAAGATTATAAAGGAAACATTTAGAATAAATAAATGGAATAAAATAAAGGATATATTTATTGGTTAAATAAGTAGAGTAGAATAAATAAAGATATACAAGGAAATATTTGTAAACCAATTACAAATAGGATTGAAAAGGAAATAGTGTAAAACCATAATCAAATAGATGACAAAGGAAATATTTGTTTAGAAAACAAATAGATTATAAAGGAAATATTCATCTTTGGATAAATAGATATATATATATATATATATATATAAGTCTGAACTTATATATGAAGAAGTAAACAGATAAAAGGAACAGCTTTGATTTATAAATGATATTTATAAATTAAGTTAAATATCTATCATTTGGACAAATAGAATATATAAGTCAGGACTTATATGGAGGAGTAAGAATCGATTTCAACATCGATGTTTGAAACTGAATAAGGATAAAGAGTTAACCAGTAAGGTTAAACCATTTGAGTTAACCAGTTAGGTTAAACCGTTAGAGTTAACTAGTTAGGTTAAACCGTTAGAGTTAAACCAGTTTGGTTAAACTGTAAAGTTAAACCAGTTAGAGTAAACCAGTTAGAGTTAATCGATAGAGTTAAATCAAACTAGAGTTATTGAATAGAGTTAAATCGAATCAGAGTTATTCGAAGTGAGATAATCGAATCAGAAATATTCGAAGTGAGTTGATCGAATCTAGTTATTCGACAGGAGTAAAATCGAATAAGATTTATTCGAAGAAAGAGATTATCGAATATAAGTATTCGAAAGTAAGTAAATCTAATAGAGTTATTCGAATTTGTTATTCGAATAGAGTTAAATAAATAAGAGTTATTCGAATTAGTTATTCGAATAGAGTTAAATAAATAAGAATTATTCGAATTAGTTATTCGAATAGAGTTAAATAAATAAGAGTTATTCGAATTAGTTATTCAAATAGAGTTAAACACATAAGAGTTATCGAATTAGTTATTCGAAAGGAGTTATCGATTATAGTTTAACCGAAAGGAGTTATCTAACTAGTTATTCGAAAGGAGTTATTGATTATAGTTTAATCGAAAGGAGTTATCGATTATAGTTTAATCGAAAGGAGTTATCGATTATAGTTTAATCGAAAGGAGTTATCGAATTAGTTATTCGAAAGGAGTTATCGATTATAGTTTAATCGAAAGAAGTTATCGAATTAGTTATTCGAAAGGATTTAAGTTAGGAGTTAAGTAAAAAGAGTTAATCGATAAGGGTTAAATAAATAAAGTTAACCGAATTTAGTTTATTCGAAGAAGGTTTTCGAATCTAGTTATTCGTGAGAGAGATTATCAAATATAGTTATTCGAAGGGAGGAGTTATCGAATAGAGATTTATCGAACAAGAGTTACGTAAGGAAGTGTTAAAAAGTTAAAAGATGAACTTACCCTATTTCGAGATTTGAAATGTTGTTTAGTTAAGGCCTGAGAGGTAGTTATACCCCAACTTGATTGACTTTGTATTTAATTTAGAAATGGTTAAGGTTCGAGAGTGAAAGTGGTTAAGTGAATTTAGTAAATAAGTATAGTGGTTTGAGTGTCGTCGCGATGTTGATTTAAACATCTATTTAAATCCAAGTAAAGAAGATTTGGAAATGTTTTCCAAATAGAATCATAAACGTAATCAAATATTGAAATTGGAAAAATGGAGTAGAAATGGAAATGTTTCCCAGTGTTAACGTATATTTTCTAAATATAGAAAATAAGGAAAATATGAATATATATATATATATATATGATTGATGAATGATTGATATAATTTCCATCTGGAAATAATATCGTTGTTTGCACACCTGTTTTTCTTTGATAGTTAAATCACAGACTATCGAAGTTTTGACCATTTTAACGTTGTTAATATGGAGAGACCAGTTGGATTTTTATCCAAAGAACCACTCTGTATTGGCATAAGTGTTGCGAATTATATATGCCAAAGATAAATTGAAGACGAAGTAAAGTGCAAGGGCTATTGTATAAGTCTTAGATAACAATGCCTAAGATGGATGTACTGAAGAGTGACTTCGGTTCATCCTGTTCCTGGATGACTTGTATGGATGAATGTCTGATAGAGTATTTCCAGAAAGGTCACGTACCTTAATTTCTTCAACCGTACCAAGAGTGGAAGCAGAGAAGGAAACTTCTTTAGCTAACACGTAATGTACTGTTGTAGACGTCAATTAGTGATTTTCGATGGATCTGACAATGTGGCATTCGAAGTGAATCTGATGTGATGATAAAGCGTAACCTCTGGCCTCAACAACCAGGAAATGACAAAAATCGGGCATGCAGAATGGCTAAGTCGGTCGCTCCGAAGTAGGGTGTATAATCACCTATTTAGAGAATATTCATTTGCTTCTTAAATCTATCAATGTTGTCCCATATACATACATGAAACGGTTGTTGATCCCCACCGTTGGCGATATACATTCGATACACTCAAGCGAAATGTGTGGTCGGTCATGTGTGGCTAAGTTGCAAGATGTTCTTGTTGAACTCCAGTGTATCGTTCCTAGAGTACACTGATCAGAAGGTGGTCCATACCTTGTCATAGTTGGAAATCCATTACTCAATACGTGCTTGCGGTTTTGATTGTATACTATATATGTAGAACGTGAGATGAAAGCATTTCTGCTAGATGATTATTATGTTGTGGTTGATAGACATTATTATAATATCAAAAGGTTTTTGATATAAAGATATTTTGGATTCTCATAAGGGAAAAACCCGTTCTGTTATACGGCGTGGTCTTATGAGATATCGTTTTATGTGTTCAAACTGTTTTAAAATGTTTTACTCATGCCAGTCCCATGACTGACCCGAAGTTTATTTTGTTTCGTTTTCCCTAAACTCTTGGGTGCCCAATTTTGTATGGGCAGTCAATTAGTCAGGATTTACAGATACTTGAAGAGCTGGAGCAGGAGGCTTCAGGATCATATAGCTATAGTTTATTTTCGTTGTGTTGTAAGTGTTGTACTCTGATAATGTTATTGTATACATATACTGATTTTATTTCAAGGATATGTTATCTATTATATGTTATTCATTCCGCTGTGAGATTCGTGTTACTCTGATGTTGTCTTCTTCTTCTTCTTCTTCTATTCCAAGTTTCTATCTTATCTATCCTCACCCTCTAATTTCTTTCATTAATGACCGGTATTTTTCGATGTTTGGTTAGTCGTCATCGTGTTTATATCGATAACCAAAGTCGTCAAGAACCCGGGTCATTACAGTTGGTATCAGTGGTAAAGGTTAAGTGAATTACATTGGCTCTGTGACGTGACTCAGTAGAGATAGGGTTAGTAGTACCCTAGACTGAGTTTGAGTGTATATATACGAGTGCGTATTTGTAATTTAATGTAAAGTGGTTTTATATTGTGGAGGTTCATTGGTTGAGTTGTTTATGGGTTCTGGTCGATCAGTTTGATCCACTGTATCGGTAGGAGTTTATAAACACTCGAATACGATGGGTCGACACGATATGTTTTGAAAAGAGGGTAAATTAAAATAAGTTTACCCAAGGTATATCTTGATATAGAGAAGATATATATCAAAATTATGATATAGTGGATATATTGGTTGTTATTATAATCGAGTATGATTATAAATTAAATGGTTATGTAAATAACCAATCAGAATTCATATAAGTGAAATACGTGAAATCAGATGAGTTAAATCTGAAATTTAAACCATAAATTGAATTAAAATTCTGAAAAATTGGATAAGTGTTTGTAAATTGATTTGGATTAAAAATAAGGAAAGATTAAGATCCTGCGAGATTTTAAATTGTTTTATAAGCATTGTGAATTATATTTTGAAATGAATTTCAAAGTGGAAATGTTTAGAAATGGTTATATAGTATTGAACTCCCTTCGATCGCTGGAAAATAGATTCTGATGATGACAGCTGCATCATCAGTATTCATTTTCGAGTTGTAAGTGACGAATTACTACCAGAGATACTGTTTTGAATTTGTTTTGGGAAAGACAAGTTGTGTTGAATTTCAAAAAAGAAAATTTGATTTTTGAAAAGAGTAAACTGTTTAAAAACTCCCAGGGAAAGAATGTTTGAATTAAAAACAGATTTAACAGAAATTTGTGAAAGCAAATTTGAATTAAAGTAAAGCTAGTAAAGTGGTAAACTGAGATTGAATTAGAATGATATCAAGACAAATTGGATTGTGAGATTCAAATTTGAAGTGTAATGTGAAAATCAAGTTAAGAGTTTGGAATCGAGAAGAAACTCAAGTTGAAATGATATTTGGCTTGGATATAAGCGAATGGTTGTGTTGTAGATAAAAGTAGATTGGAATTTGATTGGGATGACCCTTGTATCTGCTGAATTGACAACAGGTGAAAGTGATAGAGTTGATACACCCGACAAAAAGGTACAAGTTTATATTCGATATAAGCATGAGTAAGAGCCGAATTGGCAAGCCGCTTGGCTGTTTGATTTTCTTTTGGGATGGAGATGGCCCAAAGAGGCGAGTTGGAGTTTGACCGATTGACCAGTACAAAGGAGGTGTTGGCGAAATTTTTCGAAGAGTTAAGGCGTTAGAAAATTTTCAGGATTTTTGGAAATTTTCGTTGATAAGAATTAAATAAATTTTTAATTGAAATTAAATTGGTTCAATTGAAAACTGAAGTTAAGAAGTGAACAAATATGTTCTAACCAGACGATAGGGTCGTTCTCTACCTTAGCAATTTCGAGGACGAAATTATTTTAAGTGGGGAAGAATGTAATGACCCGCATTTTTCAGTGGTATAATAATTAATTTATTTAATTATTTAAAAGGTGATTAAAAGGATTTAATGGTCGTGGAATTAAATAATGGTGAATATTTAATTAAAATAATATATTAAATAATATATTTAATTCTGAAATAATCAAAATTTGCTGAAATGGCGATACGGTGTGAACTGGATCATCTGTGATATTTAATTCAGCTTAAAATTGAATTAGAATAACGAATATATTATTTAAACGACAGTTTGAATGTATAATTATATTATAATTAAAATCGAGCTTGAAATGGCGTTGTAGTTCGTAATTTGGCAATTTGAACTTTAACTGAATGTACATGATTCGTTTTAAGCCGGATTTCTGTGAAATAAGAAATGTGTGGAGCTGGTGGAGTATATCTTTCTAGTGGAAGAGAAAAATCGGGATTTCGTCGGGTAGATTTTGATGTACGTCCAAATCAAATTTTAGAAAAGTCGCTATGGAATTCCTTTATAATTTATAAAGGAATTATTTATATTTTAAAAAGGGATTTCATTTTAAATCGAATATCGATTTAATTGGGATTTGAAATATCAAGTTATAAATCCCAGTTGAGCTGTATGGTATTCCACTGTGAGTATATACGATAATATAAATTTATTTATATTTAATTTAATTATATTTAAATATATTTATATATTTAAATGGGTCATCCAGAGCTTTAAAAATAGCCAATTGTGAAAACGAACTCAGAATTCAACGAAACTAATTTTGTTCGATCCGCAATGTCAAATTATTGTTAGATGTCCAGTTTCGTGATTTTTAGAGTCAGTATGTGGCTGTACCGATTTTTAATGTGAGAAACAGTCGATATTTTGATGGTTAAAAATACGCTGTGTGAGCAAAGGGAGTCGGTATTCGACGAAACCAGATTCGTTGGGACCGTATTGTCGAACTCTAGCTACATGTCCAGTTTCGTGATTTTTGGGTATCATGTGTGACCACATGGATTTCTAGAAGGCTTAAACAAATATAAAATCAAAGAAATAAAAAGGATGAGTGGACAAGGATCCTCTAACAAGCCAACTTATACACTATATAATGCACTACACCATTTCTAAACCTAATTCCAACTTTAGAAAAATCCGCCGCTATTCTTATTCTTCCAAACGTGAAAATCATCCTCAAGAAAAATCAAAAGAAAATCCAATTAAATACTATAAATCCAAATGGCCTTATATTCAAGCTTCTACAGCCGTCCTCTTCAATCCGGTGAGTATATTGTGGGGTTCGAACTTCATTTGGCTCGCTGGTTTGGTAACAGCGAAATTAGGGATAGGGTTTGTTTTGATTTCGAGCCATCGATGTAGTAATCGAGTGTATTTTGGTGTAGAGAAGATCAAGACGAGTGTGTTTGCCAAGTTTTGGGTATTTTCAGACCAAAATTGTTCGTGGGTTTCACTGTACCTCGAGGAACTGATCGGGATGACGCAACGCAGTAGGGGGCTGCGAGTGGAGTGGTTTGGATAGGATGATTTGGAGACTTCGATGTGATGAGCGATGGTGTCAACGATTTTGGGTTTAGTGGAAAATCCAAGGAGAAAGGAAAGCATGAAAGCACGGTAATGGAGAGTTGCAAAGGAGCAGGTCACGGCTAAGTGTTGGGGAAGAAGAAATAGGGGTCGGGTCTTTAATTTGGTATTAGGCCGACAAATGTGAGAAGGGTGAGGCCCAATTATTTAATTTAAAAATTGAGTTAGTTTTAATTTAAAGTGTAAAAACTTGTTTATATCGTATCTTGATCATACGATATCAGAACTTCGAACGGTTGGATCCATTAGGATCGTATGGACGGGAGCAACACAATGGAACTGACTGGGAGTGGCATGGTGCTCGTTTGAATTTATGGAGAAATAAATTGTCTGAAAGAATCAAATAACACAAACTGTTATTTAACGGCTAACGCGCAAAAGTGAGTAAATCTCACTAACTCTAAACAATTTATAATTTCATGTTGTATTTTTAGAACTGTTAAATGTTGGCTGATTGACTGTGTGTTGACTGTTTGATTGAACTGCTAGTCAGTTAGTGAATTTCTATATTGGTTCTGTTTAACAAAATATATCATATGGAACTGAAAGTGATGTTGATTTTATTGTGTAACATCTGTGGATGCAGGGAAACAGGTTGGAGAAATCCGACTGGATTCCTCAACAGTTATTTTATTGTTTTTCATATATTTTGATATATGATGTGAATTATAACTTGTTGTTGATTGTGTCTGTCTGGACGATATTGGACATCGTAAAACTGACATGTTAAACACCATAACATACCGGGATTTGGAGAAAAGGGGGATTTGTCAAAGTGAATACTGAAAAGAGAATATTTGTAAAATCAAAGGATTTTATAAAAGAGAATATTTATAAATAGAATATTTATAAATAGAAATATTAATAAATGGAATATTTATAAATAGAAATGTTTATAAATGGAATATTTATAAATAGGAAATACGTTTAAGTGGAACTATAAATGAAGGAAAATCTTTATAAATGGAATATTTATAAAGTGAATTATTTATTATTAAAAAAATAAGATAAGATAAAGGAGATATTTATTTGTTAAATAAATAAGATAAGAAAATGGATTATTTATTTGTTATAATAAATAAGACAAGATAATGGATTATTTATTGTTAAATAAATAATATAAGATAATGGATTATTTATTGTTAAATAAATAAGATAAGATAATGGATTATTTATTGTTAAATAAATAAGATAAGATAAAGTGAATTATTTATTGTTAAATAAATAAGATAAGATAATGGATTATTTATTTGTTAAAATAAATAAGATAAAATAATGGATTATTTATTTGTTAAATAAATAAGAGATATTAAATGAGATATTTATTTGTTAAATAAATAGAAGATTATAAAGGAAACATTTAGAATAAATAAATAGAATAAAATAAAGGAGATATTTATTAGTTAAATAAGTAGAGTAGAATAAATAATGATATACAAGGAAATATTTGTAAACCAATTACAAATAGGATTGAAAAGGAAATAGTGTAAAAACATAATCAAATAGATGACAAAGGAAATATTTGTTTAGAAAAGAAATAGATTATAAAGGAAATATTTATCTTTGGATAAATAGATATATATAAGTCAGAACTTATATATGAAGAAGTAAACAGGTAAAAGGAACAGATTTGATTTATAAATGATATTTATAAATTAAGTTAAATATTTATCATTTGGATAAATAGAATATGTAAGTCGGGACTTATATAGAGGAGTAAGAATCGATTTCAACATCGATGTTTGAAACTGAATAAGGATAAAGAGTTAACTAGTTAGGTAAAACCATTTGAGTTAACCAGTTAGGTTAAACCATTAGAGTTAACCAGTTAGGTTAAACCGTTAGAGTTAAACCAGATAGGTTAAACTGTAAAGTTAAACCAGTTAGAGTAAACCAGTTAGAGTTAATCGATCGAGTTAAATCGAATCAGACATATTCGAAGTGAGATAATCGAATCAGAAATATTCGAAGTGAGTTGATCGAATCTAGTTATTCGGCAGGAGTAAAATCGAATAAGATTTATTCGAAGAAAGAGATTATCGAATATAAGTATTCGAAAGTAAGTAAATCGAATAGAATTATTCGAATTTGTTATTCGAATATAGTTAAATATATAAGAGTTATTCGAATTAGTTATTCGAACAGAGTTAAATAAATAAGAGTTATTCGAATTAGTTATTCGAATAGAGTTAAACACATAAGAGTTATCGAATTAGTTATTCGAAAGGAGTTATCGATTATAGTTTAATCGAAAGGAGTTATCGAATTAGTTATTCGAAAGGAGTTATCGATTATAGTATAATCGAAAGGAGTTATTGATTATAGTTTAATCGAAAGGAGTTATCGAATTAGTTATTCGAAAGGAGTTATCGATTATAGTTTAATCGAAAGGAATTATCGAGTTAGTTATTCGAAAGGAGTTAAGTAAAAAGAGTTAATCGATTAGGGTTAAATAAATAAAGTTAACCGAATTTAGTTTATTCGAAGAAGGTTTTCGAATCTAGTTATTTGTAAGAGAGATTATCAAATATAGTTATTCAAAGAGAGGAGTTATCGAATAGAGAATTATTCATATGAGAGTTACGTAAGGAAGTGGTAAAAAGCTAAAAGATGAACTTACCCTATTTCGAGATTTGAAATGTTGTTCAGTTAAGGTCTGAGAGGTAGTTATACCCCAACTTGATTGACTTCGTTTTTAATTTAGAAATGGTTAAGGTTCAAGAGTGAAAGTGGTTAAGTGAATTTAGTAAATAAGTGTAATAACCCGGAAAATGTGAACCAGTTTAAAAATTTTTAATTTGGTTATTAACAAGAAATTTGAATAATTTAAATAGCCTATTTCAATAAAATATAGAATTTGGTATAATATTGCAGTTTGAAATTTTGATAACAAACTTTGTCTGACTGTACAGGGTGGAAAATATAACAGATTTTGACGAAACAGAAAATATTTAAATCTGTTTATCAATACCTTTATAACGAATCTGAAAAATCGAAATTTCATAACGGAAATCAAAAGTTATGGCCAAATGAATTTTCAGAAAGGTCGCTATATAGTATATATAGCCCTTGAAAATTGAGATTTTGCATACGACCTCGGAATTCGACGAAACCACTTTTGTTGGGTCCGGGATGTCAAATTATTGCTAGGTTTCAAATTTCATAATTTTTGAAGCTAGTATGTGAGCGGGGCAAAAGATAACGTGTTTGGTCAAATTCTGTTGAAATGGGTCGACCTAAAAATGGCCGTTTTGCAAACGAGCTCAGAATTCGAGGAAATTGGTTTTGTTAGGACCGTATCGTCAAAACAAAGCTAGATCTATTTTTCTGGAATTTTTCGATTCAGTTTGTGGCCCTGGCAAATTGAAATGTACGTTTAAATTAAATATCGAATGTTTTATATTTTAATTTGAAAAATAACTGATTGTAACAGTCGAAATGGCCAACGAAACATATCCCATTGTGTTCGGAATGGGGGTATTTAGCTAGGGGCGACAGTCGTTGGGTTTGATTTCGAGGTCGTTTGAGGAAGGGGGTATTTTTGGAATTAAATAAATTAAAAATTAAAATAAAAAGGGCATCAACCAATCAGAATTCATCTTCTTCCTCGAAACCCCTGTCGCGACGCGGAAACCAACCCGAAACTTCTCTCTTAAAATTCTCCGCAACCACTCAACGAAATCAAGCAAACCCAGTTCCAATTTGAAGAGCGTTCAGAGATCTTCAAATCCATAGTAATTTCATGAATTATCATTGAGTATTGAAGGAGATACCGCGTCGGGAAACTCCGACCTTTGCGCCGCCGCTGTGCCCTCTAGGAGGCGTCGAGTTGAACATCTCAGGTAGCTTTGGAAAGCTCTCTCCTTCCTCTTCGAAGTGGCGCTGGCCGTTCGTCCTAAAGCTTCGTGGTTTTGCCGAAAAATTCAACCCTAGCTTTCGAATCAAAAAGGGGTATACGGCTGAAACTATTTTCCACTGATTTTTACACTTTAAAGCGTTGCAAACTTGTAAAAATCATATCTTTTTGCTATGTTAACGAAATTCGATGAAACAGGAGACACCGTGACCGCAAGGAGGCTCTCTACATTCTAGGAGAAGCCGCGGATTTTTTTGACCTTCCTACGATTTTTAGCACCGCAATAACCAATGTGAGGAATCTAAACTATTTGTGTGAATGTAATCGCGTTGTATAAATTATATAAGCAAAGTGTAAATTATATACGCATTGTATACCTCATGTACATGTGTTGTATAAGTTATATTAGCGATGTATAAATTATACAAGCGTTGGTTGAAACATATATGCTTTGAATTGTGATGAAATGCAAGTGAATTATTATATTATATATACATACTCCCCTCGTCCATAGACCATGGACGATATTTATTGCTTGTGATGGACGTGATATTATATGGTATGACGAATGGTTGGAAATAATTGTTTGTGGTTGATATTATGGTTGAAAAATACCTTTATGGTTGAAAAATACCATTATGGTTGAAAAATACCTTTATGGTTGAAAAATACCTTTATGGTTGAAAAATACCTTTGTGGTTGAAAAATACCCTCTTGTGGTTGAAACAAAATAGAATAGGATTGTGGAATTGAAAATAAAACATGCCACCTACGTGCGAACTAGATGCATGATCCCCATTGTCAAAAACCGCGAGGTTTTAAGGTAGAGCGAGGAGCCGTACTAGGGACGGTCCCGGTTTTTACTACCCTGCCGTTATGCTGCCGAAATTTTCTGAAATAATTATGTGTTAGAATAATTTTCATTCATTGAAATTATTTACATCTGCTATATCAAATATTCATGTGTTGAGTTGCAATTCATTCGTTGAGTTGAAATTCATGTGTTGAATATTATTTGAATTTAAACAAATGGCTTTAGGAATAAAAATCACATTTTTATATATATACAAACTATATCGAATATTCATGTGTTGAGTTGCAATTCATTCGTTGAGTTGAAATTCATGTGTTGAATATTATTCGAATTTAAACAAATGGCTTTAGCGATAAAAATCACATTTTTATATATATACAAACTATATCGAATATTCATGTGTTGAGTTGCAATTCATTCGTTGAGTTGAAATTCATGTGTTGAATATTATTCGAATTTAAAAAAATGGCTTTAGCGAAAAAATCACATTTTTATATATATACAAACTATATCGAATATTCATGTGTTGAGTTGCAATTCATTCGTTGAGTTGAAATTCATGTGTTGAATATTATTTGAATTTAAACAAATGGCTTAGCAATAAAAATCACATTTTTATATGTATACAAACTATATCGAATATTCATGTGTTGAGTTGCAATTCATTCGTTGAGTTGAAATTCATGTGTTGAATATTATTTGAATTTAAACAAATGGCTTTAGCGATAAAAATCACATTTTTGTATATATACAAACTATATTGAATATTCATGTGTTGAGTTGCAATTCATTCGTTGAATTGAAGTTCATGTGTTGAATGTTATCATCTTTTAAAAATAAAATGAATCGACAGTGAAAACTATATTTTTATCATGAATATGAAGTGTTAAAAATACACACGTGTTGAATAAATATTTTTGATGATAAAAATATTCCTTTTATCATGAATATGAAGTGTTAAAAATACACACGTGTTGAATAAATATTTTTGATGATAAAAATATTCCTTTTATCATGAATATGAAGAGTTAAAAATACACACGTGTCGAATAAATATTTTTGATGATAAAAATATTCCTTTTATCATGAATATGAAGTGTTAAAAATACACATGTGTTCAATAAATATTTTTGATGATAAAAATATTCCTTTTATCATGAATATGAAGTGTTAAAAATACACACGTGTTGAATAAATATTTTTGATGATAAAAATATTCCTTTTATCATGTATACGCTTAGTTAAAAATACACACGTGTTGAAATAAATAATAGTTTGCTAGAAATATTATTATTAGCTTTGTTCTGCATATATATACATGTGTTGAACAGGAAAAATGGATTAGCTGTAGAGTAAAGAAATTATTTGTGTGCCCGACAAATAGGTAAACCTTGATGAGTTGGCTGCGCAATTTTATTTATATATCAACTCCTGTGAATGCCATTGGATGCGGAGTGCTGGTTATTCTGTGTGAAATAATAAATAACGCCATAGGATAGTAACAATTAATTTTGAACTACACTACATGGCATACTTCTTGATGATAGGCATACTTCATCATATTCCACATAAGCAATTGGAGCTTGTGTGACGAGGTGGAAGATTGACCATATAAGCAAGAGGCTTGTATGGCGATGACTATGTACTACAGGTTGAACTGATGACTGATATGGACTATATAAATTATAATGATAAATTGCCAGATTAATAAAAACCCCACACGGGTCTAGAGTTGACAATAATCACGTCGCTCTAGTTATTAGATACGGCACATGGACTATTTATTTCCACACGGAAACGGGGTGACGGGAATTTATTCTCTGGAGTGATTATCAGTACATGCTCCCCCGTAAACACCAAAATATATCACTAAAAATATGTGAATGCTTTTTAGGATTTATTGGGTACCTAATACGGCCCAATAAATTTCCAAACCCCTCCCCGTACAAAGGAGGTTATGGCGAAATTTTTCAAAATATTAAGGCGTTAGTGAAATATTTGAAGTGAAAACGAAGTTGAAAATATAAAATGAACTATAGTTGAAACTATGGAATGAACTATATTTATATATATAAATATAAATATAATTAAAAGGAATAGAGGCCGTGCAGTTTGCGTTTCGGAATCGTAATTTGAAACGATTAGTACGAGAAATCCGACCATCGGATTTTCCCGAAACCGCAACCGCTGGGTTCGCCTTGGAAATATCTTTCCAACGGCACCAACCTTGTAAAAATCCAACGGTTGGATTGTCCGGAATGTTAAATTCAAATCTGAAGAAAATCAGCGCCAGAATCGTTTATATTTATATATAAATATAAATATAATTAAATTAAATCGAATAACGACGCTGCAGTTCGAATTTTGAAACCGTAACTTCAAACGACTAGTGTGGAAGATCCGACCGTCGGATTCTCACGAAACTGGAACCGTTGGGTTCGCTTTGGGAATATCTTCCCACTGATATAGACTTTGTAAAAATCCAACGGTTAGATTTTCCAATATGAGTAAAACAAATTAGGAGAAAAACAGCGCCAGTGCCACGGCACGACCTGAAACGTCGTTTAATTAAATATGGCCATTTTTAAATAAATAAAAATGGCGAAAAATCATTATAAAATATTACAAGCAATATTGATTGGGAATAAACCAATTGGGCTTGAATTGTTTGATATTTGATGGTTGTTTGTGTAAGACATGAAAATAACACTAAAGAACCGAATGATGGATGTCGAATAATATAACCATATAAAGAATCGATTCAAATTCTAATGACGTGAATTATTTGAAAAGGCCGTGCTAACCCTCATTTCAAATAATTCATCAAGCGATTCGAATTGGAAAATGCAAAGACGATTCAAGACCGACGATCTTCGTATCGGTTGTATGGGCGCTACTGAGGTTCCTAACCGGAGTAGCTACCAGAAAGGGGCGGAAGTAGTAGCCGTCTGAACGTATGTGTTGATTGGACGAATATACAAGGAATTTGACGCCTCCGGTTTCGTTCAGACCCAGGACGGACTTGTAAATGGACTGTGTGTCTGACATTGGATTTTGTTCTATACTGGTTGATCTCTGTTAAATATATATCTGTTTGGTGGCGGAGAATTTATTCTTTTGCTTAACGCCCTTCTCTGAGACATACGAGCTCAGAGGTTATATATCGATGGAAATCAATCGTATGGAGTGGACTGCCTATGTGGCATGCCAAGATGCTATGATCAAGGCTACTGTTACAAAGCAAAGTCTTGTGGATGATGATCAAAGCAAGGTCTGCGTGGCCTAGCTTTGTGTATTTCGTAGATTCGCGAACCTCACACCCCGGTATGAGTTAAAAACGGGATACGGACTGCAGGGAGAGCACGACGTTTCTTTCTAGCTATGGTGGTGTCAGTGACTTACCAGCCCTGACATATTTATCTACTTTTCACCTTTGTGGTTGTTGGAATGCGAGGCGCCTCGATTATAGGTCTGTAAGGACCGGGAAACATGTGTTCAAGCATAATTAATCCTCTAACGTAAGTGAGGACCGGCCCTGAAGATCCAGGATACCCAGTGTGCGTAGTCCTGAGGCATTTGCTAGAGTGTCTCGAAGCGGAGAGGAGCTTGCCCCTTACCTCGACTCATGACGGAAATCCAATTTCCAATACGAAATAATGGACTTGATTGTAGAACTAGTATGGCGACATAGTATATGGTAGCTATGCCGCCTATGATTGATATTTATGATGCTATTCGTTTTGAAACATATATGCTCTAGTAATAATATCAAATGATTTTGCTTTATACGTATTAAGCATATTTGGCTATTATAAGGTAAAACTCTATCCTCCGACTTGCGTTGCATTGTGTGATGGGACCTGAGTCTTATAATGGCTTCATTCTTTCTAAAAGCATTGCGTTGTTTTAAAAGAATTTACTTTGTTTTAAATGCACTAGCAATCACTGGAGTAAACCCATTCCGCGAAAGTGGCGTGGTCCTTTGATTTGCTATTTACTGTTGTTTAACTGTTAAGTAGATTCCTCATACCAGTCCCCATGACTGACTCGTTGTTTGTTTCACTTTGCAAACGCGGGTGCCCTTATTTTCACACGGGCAGCCTAGTACATAGGTGACAGGTGGTTTTTGGTTCTGCACTGCTGCATAGAGTGCACTTTTGGCTCATGGCGAGGCTGACCTAATAGAGATGACTTTGATATTTTCCGCCATTACTGTATTTATATTATTATTCCGCCACTGGCGATGCAGACTGATTTACTTTCCGTATTTCTCACTATATGTATATGTATTCCGCCTTCGGCGATGTAGACTGATACCCTTATTATGTCTCATTGCATGTATGTATTCCGCCTTTGGCGATGATGACTGATCACTTTCCTTTTATTTACTAAGTATATCCCACGTTATGCTATTCTGATTTTCCTACATGTTGTGATTCCGCTGTCATATCCATGTAAAATTGTTTATTTATTGTTTCTGCTATTATCTGTACTCTGCTATGATGATTAATGTGTTATTTCCTAATGATTATCCTTAATACCGCCCCTCGGATTTTGGGATCGTCACAGTTGGTATCAGAGCTTTGGTTAACCTTAGTTCCAGGATCTAACACATTAAAAACCTCGTCGGAATAGAATCAGTAGTGTTCTAATGCGAGTAGCTCATTAGAGATAGGATTAGCAATGTCCTAGAATGAGCTAAGCAGATTAGCAAAACAATTTGATCAGTACATCATCATTATTTTTCCTTGTATTCCCTTGCTTTATCATTTATGAAAATTATCAAATCTGTGAGCTTGACTCTTTTCTTGCTTATACAGTATAATCTTAGATGGCTACACGAGCAGCAGCAGCTAGAGGAGGCCGTGGAGGCCGGGGAGTGGTAGCAGGAGGACGGGGGAATATCCCCGTAGCTGTGGAAATCCCTGTTATTCAGCCACCAGCACCAGAAGACTTTGAGCTAGATAAAGTCGCAAAGAGGTATAGAAATCTTGGGGGAAAACCTTTTACTGGCACTGGCACAGTGACCGAGGCAATAGCTTGGCTGAAAACCTGTGAGAAAATCTTCGAAGGCATGGGTATGGGAACTAACAATAAAGCAAGACTTGGCATTTGGCTCCTTCAGGAGGAAGGAGAGCTGTGGTGGGATGCCATTACCTCTGAGGATGCAGCTGGTACTATCCGGACTTGGGAGCAGTTCAAGACTTTATTCAATGAGAAGTTTGTACCGGAACAGTCTCTAGAGAGGATGCGAGAGCAATTTGCTAATCTCCAGCAAGGAGATCTCTCTATTCAGGATTATCTAAATAAGTTCACCCAGTTATCGCGCTATGCTCCAGAACTGATTTTAACCAACAAAGCCAAGAATAAGAGGTTCATATTTGGGCTGAAGCGCAAATACCATGATAGAGCTATGAGCAACATCAAACTCTCCTTTACAGAACTAGTAGAGATGGCTTGCAACTACGAAGACATGGATGAGAGACATGCTAGCCAAGACCGCGCTAAAAGCCAAGCAGGGAATAAGCGCAAGGCTTCAACATACCAACCCGAATCTAGCATTACCGTGGCCGCTACTCAGAAACCCGCAAAGTCCCAAAAGGAAACTGCTACAATTACGGGAAGCCCGGTCATTTCTCTAATGTTTGCAAAGCCCCGAGGAAGCCGAAGGCAAATGACTCAGCCGAATGCTACAACTGCCACAAGAAGGGGCACTATAGCAAGAATTGTCCTTTGAAGAAGAGCGCACAAGTGGCCCATGTCTATGACGGGAAGACCCCGCCAGCTACCACCGATGGATCAGGTAAACCCGATGTCTTGGGAGGTACCCTTACCATTAAAAAATATTCCTGTTTCTGTACTTTTTGATACTGGTGCATCATGTAGTTTCATATCTGGTATCCTTGTTCACAAACTAAAATTGAAACGAAGAAAACTTAAGGAACCAATTAAAGTTCAAAACCCGATAGGATGTTCTGTTAGTCTCAGTATATACTGTAGAGTGCCTATCTCTTATTCATGTTACAAGTTTCCCATCCACTTAATTGTCATGGATTTATCGGAATTCGATGTTATTCTCGGTTTAGAATGGTTAACAAAATATAAGGCCAAAGTTAGATGTGCCGAAAGAGTCGTGAAAGTTAAAACAAAACTTGGGCATATCACTATACCATGTCATAGCTCAGAAATCAATAGAACAGAATTTTGGTCTTCTTTAGAAATTACTCCCCCTTCGATAGAAAAGATACCGGTCGTGAAAAACTATGCGGATGTATTTGAAGAAGTAGAAAACTTGCCGCCGCAAAGAGAAATTGAATTCAGGATAGATTTAACTCCTAACGCTCGACCAGTAGTACATCCAATAAGAAGAATGGCCCCGAAAGAAAAAGAAGAGCTAAGTAGTCAAACCCGAGAATTACTTTGGAAAGGTCTGATCAGACCAAGCTTTTCAGCGTGGGGAGCCACAGTAGTATTTGTCCCGAAATCAGACGGTACTCTAAGACTTTGCGTCGATTACAGGGATCTCAATAAACAAACACTGAAGAACAAATATCCTTTGCCCCGAATAGACGATCTGTTAGATCAATTAAATGGAGCAACCGTATTCTCCAGAATGGACCTAGCTACAGGTTTCCACCAATTGCATATAGCCGAAGACTGTGTTGCTTTGACAGCCTTCAGGGGTCCCGATTTATTCTACGAATGGTTGGTAATGCTGTTCGGTTTGTGCAACGCTCCGGAATACTTCGTCGATCTTATGAACAGAGTGTTCCGTGGTGTGTTGAATAAATTTGTTCTAGTCTTCATCGATGACATTCTAATCTACTCTAAGTCGGAAGAAGAGCATGCAAAACATTTAGAACAAGTGTTGAAAATTCTCAGGAGAAATGTCTTAAAAGCTAAATTTTCTAAGTGTGTCTTCTGGCAGAATGAAGTTAAATTCCTAGGCCATGTCGTATCAAAAGAAGGAATTGCTGTAGATCCAAGCAAAATTACAGCGATTCAAAACTAGAAACAACCTACTACTCCCACAGAAGTTCGAAGTTTCCTTGGATTGGCTAGTTACTATCGGAAATTCGTTCAGGATTTTTCAAAGATACCAGGAGTATTGACAAAGCTTACAAAGAAGCATGAGAAATTCAAATGGACTCTCGAATGTGAAGAAGCTTTCCAAGAGCTGAAACTGAAGTTGACAACCGCTCCAGTATTGACCATAATAGAAGGCAACCAAGACTTGACTGTATGGACAGATGCTTCTATTAGAGGGCTAGGCGCAGTGTTAATGCAAAAAGGCCAAGTGATCGCTTATGCCAGCCGTCAACTAAAGCCGCATGAAAGAAACTATGCTACTCATGATCTTGAGTTATTAGCCATCGTGTTTGCTTTAAGAATCTGGAGGCATTATTTGCTGGGTGAGAAATTCGAACTATACACCGATCATCAATCCTTGAAATACCTGTTCACCCAGAAAGATTTAAACCTGAGGCAACAGTGTTGGTTAGAATTCCTTGCAGCATACGATTTTGAAATTATATACACTCCAGGGAAAGCCAATGTTGTAGCAGATGCGCTCAGCAGAAAGAATGAAATCATCGCCAGTTTTGTCATCACGTCTTCATTAATAGACAGGATCTCGACTCTTCGATGAATTTATTCAAAGAATCAGTCAAAGAATCAAAGGAGGTGAATCCACAAGTTTTCGACTCGATGACAAAGGGGTTCTAAGATTAAAGGGTAGAATCTGCATCCCAAACCTTCCCGAACTCAGAAGAGAAATACTTGATGAGTGCCACAAATCCAAATTAAGTATCCATCCCGGTGTAAGCAAAATGTATAACGATATTAAACGCACATTCTGGTGGAGGTCGATGAAAAGAGATATTTCATTATATGTTAGCCGATGCCCCACTTGTCAGCTAGTTAAGAGTGATCAGCAGAAATTGGCTGGATTATTACAACCCTTAGAAATTCCAGGATGGAAGTGGGAACAAATCTCGATGGATTTCATCGATGGTTTGCCTCGAATTAAGAAAGGAAACGACAGTATATGGGTAATCGTAGATCGCTTCACGAAGACTGCCCATTTCATACCTGTCCGATCCAACAGAACGGCTCAAAGTCTGGCACAGATTTACTTCAAAGAAATAGTTAAACTTCATGGAGTACCGCTCAGTATAGTCAGCGATAGAGATCCCCTATTTACTAGCAAATGCTGGGAAGCATTCCAGACGGAATTGGGAACCAAATTGAATCTAAGCACCGCTTATCACCCTCAGACAGATGGCCAAACTGAGCGGGTGAATAGAATTTTAGAAGATTTGCTGCGGGCTTGCGTTATCGATTTTGGAGGCTCATGGGAAGATCACTTACATTTAGCAGAATTCTCTTACAACAATAACTATCAAGCAAGTTTGGGAATGTCTCCATTTGAAGCATTATACGGTAGACCGTGCAGATCTCCCGCACGTTGGGTAGAACCTGGCAACAAACTTGTGTTAGGGCCCGATATGATTCAAGAAGCATCGGATAAAGTCGATTTCATTAAGAAGCGATTGAAAACCGCGCAGAGCCGACAGAAAAGTTATGCTGATACGAGAAGAAGGGATATATCGTTTGCCGTTGGCGATTATGTTTATTTAAGAGTTTCTCCAATGCGAGGAGTAATCAGATTTGGCAAGACTGGGAAGTTGGCACCGAGATTTATTGGTCCCTTTCCCATACTTGAACGGATTGGAACTCTTGCATATAGGGTTTCATTACCTGATTGGTTTCCTGGTGTACATGATGTGTTCCACGTGTCTCAACTCAGAAAACATGTTCATGATCCAGATCTTGTTGTGGAAGAAGCAGCGCAACAGGATATTGACATAACTCCAGAATTAGCACTAAAGAGAGAGCCATTGAAAATAGTTGGCAAAGAAACTAGAGAGCTAAGGAGGAAAAAGATTCATTTAGTCAAAGTGCAGTGGATTAGTGATCCTAGAGACAGTACTTGGGAGACTGAGGAAAGCATTAAACAAGCCTATCCCAAATGCAGAGTGGACATCTCTGACTAACTCCGGTGCAAGGTACCTTTACAATACTTTGCGTTTACATTTTATTTCCTACTTAACTGTTATTTCCTTTTCGAGGACGAAAAGTTTTAAGTGGGGGAGATTGTAATAACCCGGAAAATGTGAACTAGTTTAAAATTTTTTAATTTGGTTATTAGAAAGAAATTTGAATAATTTAAATAGCCTATTTCAATAAAATATAGAATTTGGTATAATATTGCAGTTTGAAATTTTGATTACAAACTTTGTCTGACTGTACAGGGTGGAAAATATAACAGATTTTGACGAAACTGAAAATATTTAAATCTGTTTATCAATACCTTTCTAACGAATCTGAAAAATCGAAATTTCATAACGGAAATCAAAAGTTATGGCCAAATGAATTTTCAGAAAGGTCGCTATATAGTATATATAGCCCTTGAAAATTGAGATTTTGCATACGACCTCGGAATTCGACGAAACCACTTTTGTTGGGTCCGGGATGTCAAATTATTGCTAGGTTTCAAATTTCATAATTTTTGAAGCTAGTATGTGAGCGGGGCAAAAGATAACGTGTTTGGTCAAATTCTGTTAAAATGGGTCGACCTAAAAATGGCCGTTTTGCAAACGAGTTCAGAATTCGACGAAACTGGTTTTGTCAGGACCGTATCGTCAAAACAAAGCTAGATCTATTTTTCGGGAATTTTTCGATTCAGTTTGTGGCCCTAGCAAATTGAAATATACGTTTAAATTAAATATCGAATGTTTTATATTTTAATTTGAAAAATAACTGATTGTAACAGTCGAAATAGCCAACGAAACATATCCCATTGTGTTCGGAATGGGGGTATTTAGCTAGGGGCGACAGTCGTTGGGTTTGATTTCAAGGTCGTTTGAGGAAGGGGGTATTTTTGGAATTAAATAAATTAAAATAAAAAGGGCATCAACCAATCAGAATTCATCTTCTTCCTCGAAACCCCTATCGCGACGCGGAAACCAACCCGAAACTTCTCTCTTAAAATTCTCCGCAACCACTCAACGAAATCAAGCAAACCCAGTTCCAATTTGAAGAGCGTTCAGAGATCTTCAAATCCATAGTAATTTCACGAATTATCATTGAGTATTGAAGGAGATATCGCGTCGGGAAACTCCGACCTTTGCGCCGCCGCCGTGCCCTCTAGGAGGCGTCGAGTTGAACATCTCAGGTAGCTTTGGAAAGCTCTCTCCTTCCTCTTCGACATGGCGCTGGCCGTTCGTCCTAAAGCTTCGTGGTTTTGCCGAAAAATTCAACCCTAGCTTTCGAATCAAAAAGGGGTATACGGCTGAAACTATTTTCCACTGATTTTTACACTTTAAAGCGTTGCAAACTTGTAAAAATCATATCTTTTTGCTATGTTAACGAAATTCGATGAAACAGGAGACACCGTGACCGCAAGGAGGCTCTCTACATTCTAGGAGAAGCCGCGGATTTTTCTGACCTTCCTACGATTTTTAGCACTGCAATAACCAATGTGAGGAATCTAAACTATTTGTGTGAATGTAATCGCGTTGTATAAATTATATAAGCGAAGTGTAAATTATATACGCATTGTATACCTCATGTACATGTGTTGTATAAGTTATATTAGCGATGTATAAATTATACAAGCGTTGGTTGAAACATATATGCTTTGAATTGTGATGAAATGCAAGTGAATTATTATATTATATATATATATACATACTCCCCTCGTCCACAGACCATGGACGATATTTATTGCTTGTGATGGACGTGATATTATATGGTATGACGAATGGTTGGAAATAATTGTTTGTGGTTGATATTATGGTTGAAAAATACCTTTATGGTTGAAAAATACCATTATGGTTGAAAAATACCTTTATGGTTGAAAAATACCTTTATGGTTGAAAAATACCTTTGTGGTTGAAAAATACCCTCTTGTGGTTGAAACAAAATAGAATAGGATTGTGGAATTGAAAATAAAACATGCCGCCTACGTGCGAACTAGATGCATGATCCCCATTGTCAAAAACCGCGAGGTTTTAAAGTAGAGCGAGGAGCCGTACTAGGGACGGTCCCGGTTTTTACTACCCTGCCGTTATGCTGCCGAAATTTTCTGAAATAATTATGTGTTAGAATAATTTTCATTCATTGAAATTATTTACATCTGCTATATCAAATATTCATGTGTTGAGTTGCAATTCATTCGTTGAGTTGAAATTCATGTGTTGAATATTATTTGAATTTAAACAAATGGCTTTAGCAATAAAAATCACATTTTTATATATATACAAACTATATCGAATATTCATGTGTTGAGTTGCAATTCATTCGTTGAGTTGAAATTCATGTGTTGAATATTATTCGAATTTAAACAAATGGCTTTAGCGATAAAAATCACATTTTTATATATATACAAACTATATCGAATATTCATGTGTTGAGTTGCAATTCATTCGTTGAGTTGAAATTCATGTGTTGAATATTATTCGAATTTAAACAAATGGCTTTAGCGATAAAAATCACATTTTTATATATATATACAAACTATATTGAATATTCATGTGTTGAGTTGCAATTCATTCGTTGAGTTGAAATTCATGTGTTGAATATTATTTGAATTTAAACAAATGGCTTAGCAATAAAAATCACATTTTTATATGTATACAAACTATATCGAATATTCATGTGTTGAGTTGCAATTCATTCGTTGAGTTGAAATTCATGTGTTGAATATTATTTGAATTTAAACAAATGGCTTTAGCGATAAAAATCACATTTTTATATATATACAAACTATATCGAATATTCATGTGTTGAGTTGCAATTCATTTGTTGAATTGAAGTTCATGTGTTGAATGTTATCATCTTTTAAAAATAAAATGAATCGACAGTGAAAACTATATTTTTATCATGAATATGAAGTGTTAAAAATACACACGTGTTGAATAAATATTTTTAATGATAAAAATATTCCTTTTATCATGAATATGAAGTGTTAAAAATACACACGTGTTGAATAAATATTTTTGATGATAAAAATATTCCTTTTATCATGAATATGAAGAGTTAAAAATACACACGTGTCGAATAAATATTTTTGATGATAAAAATATTCCTTTTATCATGAATATGAAGTGTTAAAAATACACACGTGTTGAATAAATATTTTTGATGATAAAAATATTCCTTTTATCATGAATATGAAGTGTTAAAAATACACACGTGTTGAATAAATATTTTTGATGATAAAAATATTCCTTTTATCATGAATATGAAGTGTTAAAAATACACACGTGTTGAATAAATATTTTTGATGATAAAAATATTCCTTTTATCATGTATACGCTTAGTTAAAAATACACACGTGTTGAAATAAATAATAGTTTGCTAGAAATATTATTATTAGCTTTGTTCTGCATATATATACATGTGTTGAACAGGAAAAATGGATTAGCTGTAGAGTAAAGAAAGTATTTGCGTGCCCGACAAATTGGTAAACCTTGATGAGTTGGCTGCGCAATTTTATTTATATATCAACTCCTGTGAATGCCATTGGATGCGGAGTGCTGGTTATTCTGTGTGAAATAATAAATAACGCCATAGGATAGTAACAATTAAATTTGAACTACACTACATGGCATACTTCTTGACGATAGGCATACTTCATCTTATTCCACATAAGCAATTGGAGCTTGTGTGACGAGGTGGAAGATTTACCATATAAGCAAGAGGCTTGTATGGCGATGACTATGTACTACAGGTTGAATGAATGACTGATATGGACTATATAAATTATAACGATAAATTGCCAGATTAATAAAAACCCCACACGGGTCTAGAGTTGACAATAATCACGTCGCTCTAGTTATTAGATACGGCACATGGACTATTTATTTCCACACGGAAACGGGGTGACGGGAATTTATTCTCTGGAGTGATTATCAGTACATGCTCCCCCGTAAACACCAAAATATATCACTAAAAATATGTGAATGCTTTTTAGGATTTATTGGGTACCTAATACGGCCCAATAAATTTCCAAACCCCTCCCCGTACAAAGGAGGTTATGGCGAAATTTTTCGAAATATTAAGGCGTTAGTGAAATATTTGAAGTGAAAACGAAGTTGAAAATATAAAATGAACTATAGTTGAAACTATGGAATGAACTATATTAATATATATAAATATAAATATAATTAAAAGGAATAGAGGCCGTACAGTTCGCGTTTCGGAATCGTAATTTGAAACGATTAGTACGAGAAATCCGACCATCGGATTTTCCCGAAACCGCAACCGCTAGGTTCGCCTTGGAAATATCTTTCCAACGGCACCAACCTTGTAAAAATCCAACGGTTGGATTGTCCGGAATGTTAAATTCAAATCTGAAGAAAAACAGCGCCAGAATCGTTTATATTTATATATAAATATAATTAAATTAAATCGAATAACGACGCTGCAGTTCGAATTTTGAAACCGTAACTTCAAACGACTAGTGTGGAAGATCCGACCGTCGGATTCTCACGAAACTGGAACCGTTGGGTTCGCTTTGGGAATATCTTCCCACTGATATAGACTTTGTCAAAATCCAACGGTTAGATTTTCCGATATGTGTAAAACAAATTAGGAGAAAAACAGCGCTAGTGCCACGGCACGACCTGAAACGTCGTTTAATTAAATATGGCCATTTTTAAATAAATAAAAATGGCGAAAAATCATTATAAAATATTACAAGCAATATTGATTGGGAATAAACCAATTGGGCTTGAATTGTTTGATATTTGATGGTTGTTTGTGTATGACATGAAAATAACACTAAAGAACCGAATGATGGATGTCGAATAATATAACCATATAAAGAATCGATTTAAATTCTAATGACGTGAATTATTTGAAAAGGCCGAGCTAACCCTCATTTCAAATAATTCATCGAGCGATTCGAATTGGAAAATGCAAAGACGATTCAAGACCGACGATCTTCGTATCGGTTGGATGGGCGTTACTGAGGTTCCTAACCGGAGTAGCTACCGGAAAGGGGCGGAAGTAGTAGCCGTCTGAACGTATGTGTTGATTGGACGGATATACGAGGAATTTGACGCCTCCGGTTTCGTTCAGACCCAGGACGGACTTGTAAATGGACTGTGTGTCGACATTGGATTTTGTTCTATACTGATTGATCTCTGTTAAATATATATCTTTTTGGCGGCGGAGAATTTATTCTTTTGCTTAACGCCCATCTCTGAGACATACGAGCTCAGAGGTTATATATCGATGGAAATCAATCGTATGGAGTGGACTGCCTATGTGGCATGCCAAGATGCTATGATCAAGGCTTCTGTTGCAAAGCAAAGTCTTGTGGATGATGATCAAAGCAAGGTCTGCATGGCCTAGCTTTGTGTATTTCGTAGATTCGCGAACATCACACCCCGGTATGAGTTAAAAACGGGATACGGACTGCAGGGAGAGCACGACGTTTCTTTCTAGCTATGGTGGTGTCAGTGACTTACCAGCCCTGACATATTTATCTACTTTTCACCTTTGTGGTTGTTGGAATGCGAGGCGCCTCGATTATAGGTCTGTAAGGACCGGGAAACATGTGTTCAGGCATAATTAATCCTCTAACGTAAGTGAGGACCGGCCCTGAAGATCCAGGATACCCAGTGTGCGTAGTCCTGAGGCATTTGCTAGAGTGTCTCGAAGCGGAGAGGAGCTTGCCCCTTGCCTCGACTCATAACGGAAATCCAATTTCCAATACGAAATAACGGACTTGATTGTAGAACTAGTATGGCGACATAGTATATGGTAGCTATGCCTCCTATGATTGATATTTATGATGCTATTCGTTTTGAAACATATATGCACTAGTAATAATATCAAATGATTTTGCTTTATACGTATTAAGCATATTTGGCTATTATAAGGTAAAACTCTATCCTCCGGCTTGCGTTGCATTGTGTGATGGGACCTGAGTCTTATAATGGCTTCATTCTTTCTAAAAGCATTGCGTTGTTTTAAAAGAATTTACTTTGTTTTAAATGCACTAGCAATCACTGGAGTAAACCCGTTCCGCGAAATTGGCGTGGTCCTATGATTTGCTATTTACTGTTGTTTAACTGTTAAGTAGATTCCTCATACCCTTCCCCATGACTGACTCGTTGTTTGTTTCACTTTGCAAACGCGGGTGCCCTTATTTTCACACGGGCAGCCTAGTACACAGGTGACAGGTGGTTTTTGGTTCTGCACTGCTGCATAGAGTGCACTTTTGGCTCATGGCGAGGCTGACCTAATAGAGATGACTTTGATATTTTCCGCCATTACTGTATTTATATTATGATTCCGCCACTGGCGATTCAGACTGATTTACTTTCCGTATTTCTCACTATATGTATATGTATTCCGCCTTCGGCGATGTAGACTGATACCCTTATTATGTCTCACTGCATGTATGTATTCCGCCTCTGGCGATGATGACTGATCACTTTCCTTTTATTTACTAAGTATATCCCACGTTATGCTATTCTGATTTTCCTACATGTTGTGATTCCGCTGTCATATCCATGTAAAATTGTTTATTTATTGTTTCTGCTATTATCTGTACTCTGCTATGATGATTAATGTGTTATTTCCTAATGATTATCCTTAATACCGCCCCTCGGATTTTGGGATCGTCACAATAAGTATAGTGGTTTGAGTGTCGTCGCGATGTTGATTTAAACATCTGTTTAAATCCAAGTAAAGAAGATTTGGAAATGTTTTCCAAATAGAATCAGAAACGTAATCAAATATTGAAATTGGAAATATGGAGTAGAAATGGAAATGTTTCCCAGTGTTAACGTATATTTTCTAAATATAGAAAATAAGGAAAATATGAATATATATATATATATATGATTGATGATTGATTGATAGAATTTCCATTTGGAAATAATATCGTTGTTTGCACACCTGTTTTTCTTTGATAGTTAAATCACAGACTATCGAAGTTTTGACCAATTTAACGTTGTTAATATGGAGAGATTGGTTGGATTTTTATCCAAAGAACCACTCTGTACTGGCATAAGCATTGCGAATTATATATGCCAACGATAAATTGAAGACGGAGTAAAGTGCAAGGGCTATTGTATAAGTCTTAGATAACAGTGCCTATGATGGATGTACTGAATAGTGCCTTCGGTTCATCCTGTTCCTGGATGACTTGTATGGATTAATGTCTGACAGAGTATTTCCAGAAATGTCACGTACCTTGATTTCTTCAACCGTACCAAGAGTGGAAGCGGAGAAGGAAACTTCTTTAGCTAACACGTAATGTACTATTGTAGACGTCAATTAGTGATTTTCGATGGATCTGACAATGTGGCATTCAAAGTGAATCTGATGTGATGATAAAGCATAACCTCTGGCCTCAACAACCAGGAAATGACAAAAATCGGGCAGGCAACATGACTAAGTCGGTCGCTCCGAAGTAGGGTGTATAATCACCTATCTAGAGAATATTCATTTGCTTCTTAAATCTATCAATGTTGTCCCATATACATACGGGAAACGGTTGTTGATCCCAACCGTTGGTGATATACATTCGATACACTCAAGCGAAATGAGTGGTCGGTCATGTGTGGCTGAGTTGCAAGATGTTCTTGTTGAACTCCAGTGTATCGTTCCTAGAGTACACTGATCGAAAGGTGGTTCAAAACCTTGTCATAGTTGGAAATCCATTACCCATACGTGCTTGCGGTTTTGATTGTACACTATATATGTAGAACGTGAGATGAAAGCGTTTCTGCTAGATGATTAATATATTGTGGTTGACAGACATTATTATAATATCAAAAGGTTTTTGATATAAAGATATTTTGCATTCTCATAAGGGAAAAACCTGTTCCGTTATACGGCGTGGTCTTATGAGATATCGTTTTACGTGTTCAAACTGTTTTACTCATACCAGTCCCATGACTGACCCGGAGTTTATTTTGTTTTGTTTTCCCTAAACTCTTAGGTGCCCAATTTTGTACGGGCATTCAAGTAGTCGGGATTTACAGGTACTTGAAGAGCTGGAGCAGGAGGCTTCAGGATCATATAGCTATAGTTTATTTCCGCTGTGTTGTAAGTGTTGTACTCTGATAATGTTATTGTATACATATACTGATTTTATTTCAAGGATATGTTATCTATTATATGTTATTCGTTTCGCTGTGAGATTCGTGTTACTCTGATGTTGTCTTCTTCTTCTTCTATTCTAAGTTTCTATCCTCACCCTCTAATTTCTTTCATTAATGACCGGTATTTTTCGATGTTTGGTTAGTCGTCATCGTGTTTATGTCGATAACCAAAGTCGTCAAAAACCCGGGTCACTACAGATTTCCTTTAGCTTAATGACTATAGTCATGACTTAGAATTGTGTTAAGGTCTCCCAATTCAACGATTCATTTGGTTTGTTCATTTGAGGTTTGGATAATACTCTTGATATCCTACTAGATCTATAAGAAATTAAGGAAGAACTTATGAAAACCTATCATTTTATGATCGTTTAAGAGGGGTTAATATCCTAGGATTTAGTTACGTGATTATTGAGTACTCAGAGAATCTATTCAATACCTTAAGGCAATTCTAAGGAAATTATGTTATCAATGGATAAATCTCCTATTTAGGGAATCAAAAAGGAAGTTCATAACAGGTTTTGTTCCTAACAGAGAAACTACCTTCAGTGTTCTGCAGTAGTATTTCGATAAGAATTTCCAAAATATAGGCGGATCTCATATCTGAACTCTTTCCTGCAGCGGATTGGTGGTTCTACAGTCAAATCTTATTTTGGGTGTGCTAACCATAAATTTGGCTAACCTTTTTAGCGCTAGAAGATGGGCTTGAACCTTCGACCCTATTCCTTTCTCTAAGTATTATTGTAGTTTATCCTTAAGAAAAAACCAACAGGAAATAAATGTGGGAGAATGCTTAATGGATTACAAAGGACTATGGAAGTCTTGAACAATGCTTCGCACGAGCCAACGTACAAAGGTTATGGATAGAATGGAAACCCTAGCGAAGTGAGAAAACAACCCAGTAAGATAAATACCAATTCAGTAGCAATATATGGAGACCTCCACAATCCCGTAAAGGAAAAGAGATTGCGACTCCTTTTTATTTTCAACATAAAGATAACCAAGGAAAATTAAGTTAACCACTTCAAAAGAAAATATCAATTCATAACCAATGAAGAACTCGATTAATGGCCTGCAAGAAAGAAAAGAATAATGTATGAATGGAATAGAGGCGGTAGTTACTGCCACCATCACATAATGAATGGTTTTGAAACTAGCCAATGTAGAACACTTTAAAAGAGAACAGACCATTTTGTAGGCAAGAAAAATTATGGAGATGTCTTACAAATTGAAATCCATTCTGAAGGATAAATCTAATTAAAAAGAAAGAATTATCGTATGGAATTAAGGATTGCTTTAAACCAATGCAAAAAAAAAGAACTTCTACTTGATTGAGGGTGAAGTTCCCTTTCACAATGGATTAGTTAAGAAATTCCTAGGTGTATCCCGGGTCCTTTCCCCAAGAAGGGAAGTCGGTAAGCCTAGGAAACCGCACGCCTAGCCCCAAGCCTAGGGTATGTCCCTAGCGCCTCTCAGAGAGAGGAGGGTGAGCCATTATCCATACACAAGGGTAGGGTAATGCACCGAAGCCCTTAACCGCGCCGAAGGACCATGTTAAGGTGCCATTTGGAGGAGGGATGGGTAATGCTAGGGACATATGCCTAGCTCTGAAGTAAGCACGCTCTGCCTTTGATCATTATATGATCAAGTCATGCCTCTTCTTCCGGCATCAACACTCAATGCCCCTATTTATGTCCTATTTCAAAGAAGGGATCGTAATCTCAAAAGAAGCGCCAAATCACGCCAAATCCTCTTCCTGATAAAATGCCTATGATGGCCAAAATGAATTAAAACCTAAAGAGATTTCATAACTAAACTGGAAGAGGAAATTCAAAGTTTTCCTTAAAAAGCCGAGGAAGGCTTCATATTTTCTATTACTCGAATTTGGTCTCATAAGCCAAGGATGGCTTCATATTCCAATTACCCGAATCTGGTTTCCTTAAGCCAAGATAGGCTTCATATTTCTATTACCTGAATCCGGGTTCCTAAAGCCAAGGAAGGCTTCGTATATCTATTTCCTTAATCTTGTCTCTTAAGCCAAGGATGGCTTCATATTCCTATTACCTGAGTTTGGGTTCCTTAAGTAAAGATAGGCTTCATATTTCAATTACCTAAATTTGTGTCTCTTACGCCAAGGATGGCTTCGTATTTTTGTTACGGAATTTGTGTCTCTTAAGCCAAGGATCGCTTTGTATTCCTATTACGCGAATCTGGGTCTCTTAAGCCAAGGATTGCTTTGTATTTCTATTACCTGAATCTGGGTTTCTAAAGCCAAGAAAGGCTTTGTATTTCTATTACCCATAACTGGGTCACTTAAGATAAAGATGGCTTCGTATTTCTGTTATCTGAATCTAGGTTTCTTAGTCAAGAAAGGCTACATATTTCTATTACCTGAATCTAGGTATCTTAAACAAAAGAAGGCTTTGTATTTCTATTACTCGAATCTGGGTTCCTTAACCGATGAAAGGCTTTGCATTTCTATTTCCCGAATCTGGGTCTTCTTAGCCGAGAGAGACTTTACTTTTTCTAGAAAATGATCTCTGGTCTTCTATATTCTTATCATCTGAATCTAGGTTCTCCAAGCTTAAAGTGGCTATGTTCTTCTCTTATCACCCAAATTTGGGGTCACTTAGCTGAAAGTGGTTTTGCTCTTCCGTTATTACCTGAATCTAGGTTTTCCTAGGCCAAAAGATAATATGCTTTTTTCAAATAACGAAAAGGGTTTTGCTTATTCCTAAAACACAGTTTCTGGATTTCTATCACTTTATGTCCATGTTCGGGGTCCTTATTCACTTAAATCCAGAATGGATTTGAACATTTTTGAAGAATGAACTTCTAAACTTCTCTTGTGACAAATGTTCAAACAGGGGCTCCACAATTTAAGGTTTCGAACATTCAGCAACCTCCATTACCTCATCAACAACATAAGAGGTGAGGCCCTTATTGCTAAAAGGGACCTCGTATTTCTAATACTGAAAAGAAGTTCCGTCCAAACAATAATTCCTCTGTTGGGGCTTCTATGCCAAGGAAGATCGTTCAAGCCTAGCCTAGAAAGGCATCAGTTTGCCCGTCAACAATAAGGGCCTTGTTTCATGAATTCCTGATGAATGTCAAGGCGCAACGACCACCAAAGAGGGTTTTTAACCGCTTTAGTCCTTTATAAAAAGGTGATACCAGGTACCACCGCACAAATACTCAGGTAAACAGAGTCAATTTCCGTTGTCTTTGAATAAGATTATACGTCTATGTATGAACCTCTAGGTCTGCTAAGATAATTGTAATTTCAAGCTTACTATGGCAGTTAAGGAGGTAACGATATGAAGTAAAACCTCAAAATAATAATAATATTAACAATAATTAAAAACCTTTGAAAACAACACTGGGAAATTTGACAATAGGAAAGAATCCTCCTAACCCTATTAACTCCAGGTCCTCTGAGCTTTTGTTTCATGCAGAGAAGAACTTTCATACTTAAATTCTTTAACATAGCTGTTTTAAACATGATAAATAATTGTCCTTTCGAAGCGCTTCGAAATAGTTTGCTAACCTGAATTTTATATCCCTAATCTATTTTCTAATGAGCCTTTTATTTTAGACCCTTCGAATGGGAGTAGCAAGTACTGAAATTCAACCGACGGACAGAACAAATCGGCAGGAGGCCAAAGGGTAACACCCAAAATGCCACCTTCCGGAAACTAAAAAAACTTGATCAAAAATTTACTGTTTCCCAAATAACTTCTAAGGTATTATTGTCGAAAGGTGCATTTTTACCCTATTCCCGTAAACCTTATTCGCCCCAAAAGGCCTTTGTTTTCTTTTGATACTTATAATGAATGTCGGAATCTTTTATATCAAGTGTCTCGTAAGTAAGACGAAAATAAAAAATTCAAGAAGGTGCGAATTCTAAAAGACATCGCTTTCCCCAAGATTCGTAAGAACGAAGGGTTAATTTAATATTTAACTTTAATAAAACCATCGACGATAGCAAAAGGTTTTGATAAAAAGGATATTATTTTAGAGATAAAATGTCTTGCGAAATTTTGATGGAGTAAAGGCATAATTTAGCATTATCACATATGTTAAATATGTTGAAGAACCGAGATACTAAAGGATTATTTAGCTTTCATAAAAAAACTCTCGTAAAAAGGGCCTTAGAGGTGCAATCAATAAAAACCTTCTTAATGGTTTCTTTCTCAATAAATTCTAAATAAATCAAAATCATAAGGCTTCCCGAAAAAAAATACATGATTTCATCATCAAAAGTTATATCTTAGTCACATTAGCATTATCACAAGGAGGTACATAAATCATAATACAAATATGCAAGTAAAATTCACTTTTATTATAATATTTGGAGAAGTTCTCGAGTAATAACCGGGCAGAGGGGAACAGGTACATCCGAGCCTTTGCCCCTAAACCAAAATAACAAACCATCGAGTCATGGCCCTCGAGACTCTTGAAGAGTCAATGAAACGCCTTCTACGTTAGGCTTGGACTACTATCCCTAAAAATAATATGAAGGAAAATATATTGTAATGGTCAATATTTTCGAGCATAACTAATTACATAATTGTAAGTTTGTAAGATAAGTAGGTCGAAGGGGGCATCCAAAGGAAAATTGGAAACAATGCACAAACAGCCAAATTATGGATACTTGAATTGAAGACCAAGAGAAATGGACGCTATATACCGAGAAGGAATCACTCACCCCAAGGTGTTAGCCGATGTAATGGAGTCCATAGTAGAAGCTAAAGAGGATTTTGGGAGCATCAGGAAACAAGTCCTTCCCAAAGTGATGGGAAGCGACGGGGTGTAGGCAACATCGGAAGGACACTCAGTGGATCTAGATGTCTCTCTTAGTTGAGCGACACACTTTACTAGAATTTGGATTTATTAGGGGATTCAAGAGAAAAATGGGAATCCTTAAACCACAAGATTCCACAAAAAGGCTGAAGATGAAATTTCAAAAATAGTCGTCATTGTACTCAACTGATAAAATAACAATGCCAAGAAAAGAACTCCAGGAATGCTAAGAAGAAAATTTTTCTGCTTGAATAAAGATAAAGGATATGGGGATAAAGAAGGAAAATGAGACTATTTATAAGAAAATATTCTCCAACAATAATACCAGTGGACCACACTCGAATGGCCAAAACGAAATGTCGAAAAGTAGGAAATCAAATAAAAATAAATGCCAACTGGAGTAATTAATATCTACAGTTTGAAAAGACACTTGCAGATGAAAAAAGAAGGAAAGAGAAAAATATGGCATACACAGAAGAAGGAGGAAAAAAATGAATTAGCAATTATTGACCAAATCTCAACTACCTAAAGAGAAGTGCTGAAAAGCAGATATGGTAAAATGACAATATAGACTTTGGAATTCGAGCCAGATGACTTGAAAAGTCAAGAACACTCCTTCACTAAGGGGAAGGAAAATGTTAGAACTAAAAATAACCAAGGAACATCAAGAATTGAAATTGAGGTAAAGGTGTGTGAAAGACAGCGATTGAAACGCCCCACCTCTGCTAAGGTAACTCACAAAGGGACTGCCTTAACTTTAGTGGAGCATTATAGGTAAAAGACACAGATAACTTACAAGACAGAAATATATAAGCAGCGGAAAATAAAACTAATTTATTTCAAACATGGTTCATAAAAAAACATTACAACAAACTGTTTCAAACCAACTTCCAAATTATTACATCATAATTTCTGTCTTGATTATTATATAAAGAAGCATAAAACAAAATAAAACTGCATTAATCCCTTAGTAGTAGTGTATCCAAAGCCATAGCCGAAGGTAAGAGATTCCAAGCTATACATCACAGAGTCTTCAAGCTTGGAAAGATGAACAGTCCAAATTAAGCTGAGTTATTCCCTCCTTGGCTACCTGAGGGGGGTGGGAAATGGAAGAAAAGAGAGCGAAAGAAAATGGGTCAGACATAAGTCTGAGTAAGTCTAGTGATTTTTCAGTGTGTGAATAAGGAAAAGGTCATGAAAGGAATAAACTGAAAATAGGACCATACTAGAATAACTAACTAACATAAACCAAGATAAGGAAGTTTAAACCGAATATACTATCGCACCCATTCTACTTCTCTGCACCTATTTATACTAGTCCCAACTGGCACCCCATATACATGGTGAAATGATCCTTTTTTATCGATCGGCTCCTACTCGCATACATTTGTCCCAAGTGTCATTCGGCTCCTGCTTGATTTTAGATACCTGTGCTGGTCCCACCATGGGGTGTATCAAATCCTATGGTGGCAACCCGACACGATTCAAGATGCACAGTGTATGACTACTGATGCCCAGTGCCTGCTTTTTCCACTCCGGAGTACGTGCACGCCCGTATTTCGTCGGAACCTACACTGACGCACCACCCATCGTCGTTTTGACCGATTATAATCAGCCCAATGATCATGCCCCGCCCTGCCTAGTTTAGGGTACCATGATACATCTATGTTGGTTACTGTTGAAATGGGTCCCCGTTATTAGGGTTTTCTAGCCAACATGTTAAATTGGTTAAGAGTCCAAGTTTACCTAACCCCACCCATCAGTTTAGTTAACATGTTGAATTGGTTAAGTGTTTCCTTAATTGACTTAACCCTACTATTCCTGACTTAGCTTTAATTCATTTCATTAAAGCACCAACCACTCACATTAGACAGGTATTGTTGTGGTCACTGGATGTGCCCGTCGGTTCCGGGCAGTTTTACACCACAACTCAGTCTATCCTCGGGTTCTTTTCGGCTCCATGCACTAACCATTCACATTAGATAGGTATTGTTACGGTTGCTGGATTTGCCGAGCGGTTCCGGGCAGTCTTATACTGTAACTCAATCTAACCTCGGGTTAAGCATATTCGTCTTTCTAAATTTACATATTTATCCTTTTATGTTTATATGTAAATTTGCCAACAATTTATTGTCATGGCCCACTTTCCCTCTAAATCAAGTTCATAATTTTTAGGTATAAAAATTATAACATTTTCATGCCATTTATCATGATTATGCCAAACATGCCAATTACATGTAATTTCAAGTTTTCCCCAATGTTACCCCCATTGTACGTTCGCAAAATTACACAGGATGTTAGGCTTGAAATTTTAGCCTAACTTATAAAACAAATAGGGGAAAAGAGGAACTTTGCAATGTTCCAACATCATACAAGAGTATGGATCTAACTACACATGTGTCACATGAATTTGTCATAGAACAATATACTTTTAGTTATGAACTTGCTAATTAGATCTATGCAACATGAACCACAAGCATGTAAATTTACATAAAACTATATAAATTAAACTTGGCATGTAGTGGTGAATTTGCATAGGGGTTGAATCAAGTTAACATAGATCTAACGTAAAGGCATATGGATCTAACATAAAGTTGTAGATCTAAACATATAAGGTCGTAGATCTAAACATGTATGCATAATGGATCTAAACAATTAGGCATAAACGACATGACTTAGCCTAAAACTTGTATGTATCATAATATCATCAAGGACGTAGATCTAAACATGTATGCATAATGGATATAAACAATTTGGCATAAACGACATGACTTAGCCTAAAACTTGTATGTATCATAATATCATCAAGGTCGTAGATCTAAACATGTATGCATAATGGATCTAAACAATTTGGCACAAACGACATGACTTAACCTAAAACTTGTATGTATCATGATATCATCAAGGTCGTCGATCTAAACATGTATGCATAATGGATCTAAACAATTTGGCATAAACGACATGACTTAACCTAAAACTTGTATGTATCATAATATCAACAACTTACATATGATAATTTCATTCCCAAATTCCTATACAACATCATAGGTTTATTCACCAATTTCCACATAACATGGTAGGTTTGATAGACCACAATAGTTCATAGACATATATGATAGAATAGACATGAATCAGCATCACATACAACTTGATACAATTCTATTTTACAATTCATTACAAACCATGTCTTTAATTTATTCACATCTGAAAGATAACTACACTTACAACAAAAGGAAAAACTTGATTTCTGGGATCTGTATTCTGAAACTGAATTGCTCGCCTTTGATGTAGACTAATCGTTGTTCTAAATTAGATTTGATTTAATTTGATATGAAGCTTCTATCTTGCTTTCAAGTGGAAGGAGGATGACGACTACTCTAGGTCGGCCATTGATGGCATAATGACTGTTGGTATGAATATTTGTGATTTAGGGTTGAGAGTTAGGTTGCTTTTATAGAGGTTTAATTAATTAAGAGCCGTTAGATCAACCCTAGATGCAATCAAGACCGTCCAGACAAGATAGAATAGCCACATAAGCCCTAATGACTCAGCAGGGAGTTAGAAATCGTCATATTTTAGATCTGCCCAGGGGGTTAGGTCGACCCCTAGGTCGATTTCCTGGTCAACCTGTTTGGGGAGAGGCCGACCCCCTAGTCGACCTGGCCTTAGGCGGGAAATTTCCCACCCAGCCCGCTTCTGCTTCTGATTTTTGAATTTTGAATTCTGAACCGAGCTGTTTAAATTTTTAATTTAATTCTGAAACTTCTTAAGGTCATAACTCCTTCATACGGAGTCCGATTTACGCAAACTTGGACTCTATCTCAAGAAGAATTCCGAGATGAACACAATGGCGTAACCCGTTTCCCTTAAATCTTACATTTGAAATTAATTATTCTTTAATTAGTAACCTTAGTGTTTACAAAAAATACGGGGTGTTACATTCTCCCCTCCTTAAAGGATTTCGTCCCCGAAATCATCAAGTCAAGAAGAACGTATACTACCATCCAATCGTCCATCAACTCAACCATCAAACACAGGCGTCCATTGTCCTTAAAAGACTTCTAATGATTCATGATCATATGCATAGTGTGTGTACATGTCCTTATCTAATGCAAAATCAAGCGGTCTACTGATTCAGTTGACCTCCTTAATGCAATTCATGTCGGTGCCATGAGTCCATTATGTATGCAATCACCCCTAATCATACTTTCTACATGAGTGCACAATCATTCATACAAATGCAACATCCACATGATAACACATCAAGTTTCAATCATATACAAGTACATATATGCATATGCAATATGAAAGTGACTGAGCCGATCTAATACCTAAAGTGTGTGTATATGCATCCACGAGCAACCACTAGCAACCATCAATCATAACATGTTTTCAAATACATGTTTACATCCATTGGTTTCTACCTAAGGATCGAGAACAACACTGAGGAAAATACTAAAAAGATAGATACGAGCATGAAAAAACTTAAGGAAAAAGAGATCAAAGATGTACCCTCAAAAAGAAAAGGGTAGGATGCGCGTATCTTGGCCTCAGTCTCCCAAGTCGCGTCTTCCTCAGCGTCACTCCATTGAACTTTTACAAGTTTGACTTCGCGGTTGCATAGCTTTTTGACTTCTGTACCCAAGATATGAGTTGGAACTCTTCTCACAGTCGCCTCTCGTTCTACTTCTACGTCCTCTAATATGCTTGGTTCCACCACTTTCGCAGACTCATGTAGGCACTTTCGTAAGTGAGAAACGTGAAAGACATTATGAACTCCAGCCAATCTTTCGGGCAGCTCTACTCTGTAAGCCATCTTCCCAATCCTTTCAATGATAGGAAACAACCTTACAAATTTTGGTGCCAACTTTCCTGCGGATCCGAAGCGAACGATGTTCCTCAAAGGAGATACTTTACGGAAAACCCTATCCCCAATTTCAAACTCAAGGTCGGTCCTTCTCTTATTTGCATAGGACTTCTGTCTATCTTGGGCAGTCCTCATTCTTTTTCGTATCAAGTCCACTTTCTCTGAAGTTTCTCCAATCACATCTGGTCCATGTATGAGCTTATCTGTAGACTCCCACCAACAGGTTGGTGATTGGCACGTTCTTTCATATAAAGCTTTGAAGGGTGCCATGCCTATGGAGGCTTGGTAGCTATTGTTGTAGGCAAACTCCACCAAAGGAAGATGATCCTCCCATGTTCCTCCGAAGTCAAGAATGCATAATCTCAAGAGGTATTCTAATACTTTGTTCACCCTTTCCGTCTAACCATCAGTTTGGGGTGATAGGCCATGCTTAAGCATAACTGTGTGCCTACCGCCTCTTGCAAGCTTTTCCAAAACTCGCTCGTAAAGATAGGATCTCGGTCGCTAACAATGCAGGAGGGTATCCCATGGAGTCGAACTATATCTTTAAGGTAAATGGATGCTAAGGATGAGGCAGTCCTCCTACTTTTAACGAGTATAAAGTGAGCGCTTTTTGTGAGCATGTCCATTATTACCCAAATACTGGTATTCCCCCTTCTTGATCTAGGCAGCCCATCAATAAAGTCCATTGAAATGCTATCCAATTTCCATTGTGGGACCTCTAGAGGATGAAGCAAACCACCAGGCTTCTTTTGCTCCGCCTTGACTTGCTGGTATACTAAGCACTTCAAGACGAATTCAATACATCCCTCTTCATGCCATCCCAAAAGAAAACCCTTTTTACATCTCTATACATGTCTCCACCGGGGTATATGGTCAACTTGGAATGGTGCGCCTCTTCGAGAACCTTCTTCACCAAATTCCTTGCTTGTGGGACGCATAGCCTTCCATCCCACGTCAACCATCCTTTATCATCGATGGAGTATCTATTGAGGTGACTAGAAGTCTCACCCCTAATTATCTTGTCCATCACATCAACTAGACAGCTGAGGGTCTTCACGTTGCGCGGTTCCTATTGAATCCAAAAGAGTAGGTAGCACCTCTAGCGATGCTAACAACCCAGTCACATGATCGCTGGAGGGTCTAAAGTCAAAATTGGCTATGTACTCCAAGTTCTGCTTTCAACAAAGAGATGGCTTAAGATCAGCTTCTTTCTACTCAAGGCGTCTGCTACTACATTGGCCTTGCCAGGGGTATAGGAAATCTCGAAATCGTAGGATGCTAAGAATTCCATCCACCTTTGTTGCCTCAAGTTAAGATCTTTCTACGAGAAAAGGTACTTCAACGATTTATGGTCAGTATACAATTAAAATTTCTCACCTAGGAGATAATGGCGCCAAGAATTAAGCGCAAAGACGATGGCAGCCAACTCTAGATCGTGGGTTGGGTAGTTTTTCCCATGTACTTTCAACTGCCTGCCTCCATAAGCTGCTACCTTCCCCTCTTGCATCAATACAGCACCTAGTCCCGTACCACATGCATCTGTGTATACTTTAAACATCTTGCTCTCATCCGGCATGTCAGAACTGGGGCTGTTGTTAGAGCTCTCTTTAATTGTTGGAAGGTAATATCGCAATCCAAATCCCAATTGAAAGTTAGGTTCTTCTTCGTCAACTTGTAAGCAGAGCTGAGATTTTTGCAATGTCTTTGATGAACTTTCGGTAAAAGCCCACTAGCCCGAGGAAATTCCGGACCTCGGTCGCATTCCGTGGAATCTTCCAATCTTGCACTGCAACTACTTTTGTGGGGTCCACGGCTAACCCTTTCTTGGATACCACATGTCCAAGAAATCTTACTTCCTCTCTCCAGAAGTGGCATTTGGAGAATTTGGCTTTCAACCAATGTGCTCGAAGAGTATCCATGACTTCTTTTAAATACTGAGCATGCTCTTCCTCGCTCTTTGAAAAAATCAAAATGTCGTCTACGAAGACCACCACAAATTTATTGAGGAACTCCCTGAACACCCTGCTCATCAAATCCACAAAGTAAGCGGGTGCATTTGTCAGGCCAAAAGGCATGACAAGCCACTCGAAGAAACCATCCGGAGTTCTGAATGCGGTCTTATTAATGTTGTCCTCAACCACTCTCAGCTGATGAAACCCGGTAGCTAAATCTAGTTGGAAGAAAACCGATGCACATACAAGCTGATCGAATAAGTCATCTATTCTATGAAGTGGGTGTCTATTATTCTTGGTCAGCTTGTTTAACTCCTTATAATCAACACATAGGCAAAGCGAACCGTCCGCTTTAGTTGCGAACACGACTGGAGCACCCCATTCAGAAATACTCCGCCTTATAAACTACTTCTCAAGCAACTCATTAACTTGCTTGCTGAGTTATTTCCTCTCCTTTGGAGCCATGTTTCTAACGGGTAAAGCAACAGGTTTTGCATTATCAATGAGGTATATGCGGAAGTCTATCTCCCGCTTCGGAGGTAAACCTTTAGCCTCTTCAAAGACATCCGAGTATTCACGGACTACTCTAACAGAATTCAAATCCTCAATGGACGCATCAAGAGATTCTACATAGCTAAGAATAACAGAGTTCATGGGATTATAAGAAATTTCAAGAGTGTTACCGTGGTGAGTCATGAGTCTAACCACTTTCATTTCACAATCTAGGATGGCACCATTACTGGATAGCCAATCCATGCCTAGAATCAACCCATAGCCCGTGAAGCCCAAAACATAGGCATTGCATCTAAACCCGGCACTTAGTATAGAAATTTCCAAATCCAAACAAATCATCGACAAATAAGTTGATCCCCCAATTGGATTTGAAACAACCAAGGGATCCTCTACTAAACTGGTGTCTAGGTGCAGAGATTCAACTAAAGCAGTAGATATAAAAGAGTTCGATACGCCAGAATCAAAGAGTGTACGAACAGGATGACCAAAAAGATAAACTGAACTCTCAACAGAAACATTTCTACCTCGTTCTTGCAGAGGTGCCATGGGAGCGTGAACCTGCCCTCCCGAAGTAGATCCAGCTCTCTGCCCTTGCCCTTGCTTTCTTGGGCAGTCCCTAGCCATGTGTCCTACCTCGCCGCAATGGAAACAACCACCCATCTTCCTTTTCTTCTTCCTGCAGTCCTTAACCAGATGTCCAGGAATTCCACAAAAATTTCACTTCCTCTTGTCACGGGTTTTGTAGTTCTTCACGATCTTCTTGGAATCTGTCTTCTTACTTTGTGATCCTTCCCCTTTCTTATCTTGAGATGCTTCCACCTTTATCTCCTTCTTGCCAACCTTATCTTCTTCTTGTAACAGGGCCATGTCCACCAGTCTCTCATAAGTCGCACCCGTAGGTATGTGGGACATAGCTACACTGTGCAGTGGCTCATTTCGTCCTTTAACAAAGCGGAGAGCCTTCTTATGTGGAGTGTTCACTAACCCTAATCCGAACCTAGCCAGCTGATTGAATTAGTTAATGTGTTCCTTGACTGACATACTTCCCTGTTTGAGAGCTAAGAACTTCTCCATCTGTAGGCTTCGTTCAGCTTGTGAGAGGAATTTCATTTCAAACCTCATCCTAAAATCCATCCAAGTTTCAATTGGTCTTTCAGCGTTAGTGACTTCCCACTAATAGGAAGCTTCGTCTTTGAGAAACCATAGCGCCAACTGTATCTTCTGCCTATCATCCACTTCGAAGATATCGAACAAATCCTCAATTTCTTTGAGCTAGTTTCTTGCTTCCACGAAGGATTCATTTCCATTGAAGTTCTTTCCACCCATGGCTCGAAATTCCCTACATATTTTTGAGAAAGCATTTGCACGAGGAGGAGGAGGAACCGCAACAGCTGGAGGAGGAGGAATGTCTGCTGGGCCTGCGGCATTAGCCCTAGCCTCTAGGTACCTTCTGAACCAGCCAGGTACAGGCACGCCCTTTGGAAGGTTAAGATCCCCAGACATACTGAAACAAAAATGGAGAGATTCGAAACAAAGGCTAAAAAGATAGTGCATATGGCTTTGGGGGATTATGCCTTTTTAATATAAAACATTTTTTTCTTCCAAAATTGCTTCTTTAAACTTCTTTTTGAAAAACAGTTTTTAAAATTTTTATCTGATCTGGCAAACCTTTGCTCTGATACCAAGTGAAACACCCCACCTCCGCTAAGGTCACTCACAAAGGGAATGCCTTAACTTTAGTAGAGCATTATAGGTATAAGACACAGATAATTTACAAGACACACACACACATATATATATATAAGCAGCGGAAAATAAAACTAACTTTATTTCAAACATGGTTCATGACAAAACATTACGGCAAACTATTTCAAACTAAATTCCAAATCATTACATCATAATTATTTTATTGATTATTATATAAAGAAGCATAAAACAAAATAAAACTGCATAAATCCCCAAGTAGTAGTGTTTCCAAAGCCATAGCCAAAGGTAAGAGATTCCGAGCTATACATCACAGAGTCTTCAAGCTTGGAAAGATGAATGGTCCAAATTAAGCTGAGCTATTCCCTCCCTAGCTACCTGAGGGGGGGGGGGGAGAACGGAAGAAAAGAGAGCGAAAGAAAATGGGTCAGACATAAGTCTGAGTAAGCCTAGTGATTTTTCAGTGTGTGAATAAGGAAAAGGGTCATGATAGGAATAAACTAAAAATAGGACCAAACCAGAATAGCTAACTAACATAAACCAAGATAAGGAAGTTTAAACAGAATATACTATCGCACCCATTCTACTTCTCTGCACCGGTTTATACTAGTCCCAACTGGCACCCCATATACATGGTGAAATGATCACTTTTTATCAATCGGCTCCTACTCGCATACATTTGTCCCGTGTGTCATCCGGCCCCCGCTTGATTGTAGATACTTGTGCTGGTCCCACCATGGGGTGTATCAAATCCTATGGTGGCAACCTGACATGATTCAAGATGCACAGTTTATGAGTACTGATGCCCAGTGCCTGCTTTTTCCACTCCGGAGTACGTGCACGCCCGTACTCCGTCGGAACCTACACTGACGCACCACCCGCCGTCGTTTTGACCGCTTATAATCAACCCAGTGATCGTGCCCCACCCCGCCTAGTTTAGGGTACCATGATACATCTATGTGGGTTACTGCTGAAATGGGTCCCCGTTATTAGGGTTTTCTAGCCAACATGTTAAATTGGTTAAGAGTCCAAGTTTACCTAACCCCACCCATTAGTTTAGTTAACATGTTGAATTGGTTAAGTGTTTCCTTAATTGACTTAACCCTACTATTCCTGACTTAGCTTTAATTCATTTCATTAAAGCACCAGCCACTCACATTAGACAGGTATTGTTGTGGTCACTGGATGTGCTGGTCGGTTCCGGGCAGTTTTACACCACAACTCAGTTTATCCTTGGGTTCTTTTCGGCTCCATGCACTAACCACTCATATTAGATAGGTACTGTTACAGTTGCTGGATTTGCCAGGTGGTTCCGGGAAGTCTTATACCGTAACTCAATCTAACCTCGAGTTAGGCATATTCGTCTTTTTCTAAATTTACATATTTATCCTTTTATGTTTATATGTAAATTTGCCAACAATTTATTGTCATGGCCCACTTTCCCTCTAAATCAAGTTCATAATTTTTAGGTATAAAAATTATACCATTTTCATGCCATTTATCATGATTATGCCAAACATGCCAATTACATGTAATTTCAAGTTTTCCCCAACGTTACCCTCGTTGTACGTTCGCAAAATTACATAGGATGTTAGGCTCGATATTTTAGCCTAACTTATAAAAAAAAGGGAAAAAGATGAACTTTGCAATATTCCAACATCATAAAAGAGTATGGATCTAACTACACATGTGTCACATGAATTTGGCATAGTACAATATACTTTTAATTATGAACTTGCTAATTAGATCTATGCAACATGAACCATAAGCATGTGAATTTACATAAAACTATACAAATTAAACTTGGCATGTAGTGGTGAACTTGCATAGGAGTTGAATCAAGTTAACATAGGTCTAACATAATGGCATATGGATCTAACATAAAGTTGTAGATCTAAACATATAAGGTCGTCGATCTAAACATGTATGCAAAATGGATCTAAACAATTAGGCATAAGCGACATGACTTAGCCTAAAACTTGTATGTATCATAATATCATCATGGTCGTAGATCTAAACATGTACACATAATTGATCTAAACAATTTGGCATAAACGACATGACTTAGCCTAAAACTTGTATGTATCATAATATCATCAAGGTCGTAGATCTAAACATGTATGCATAATGGATCTAAACAATTTGGCATAAACGACATGACTTAACCTAAAACTTGTATGTATCATGATATCATCTAGGTCGTAGATCTAAACATGTATGCATAATGGATCTAAACAATTTGGCATAAACGACATGACTTAACCCAAAAATTGTATGTATCATAATATCAACAACTTACATATGATAATTTCATTCCGAAATTCCTATACAACATCATAGACCAATTTCAACATAACATGGTAGGTTCGATAGACCACAATAGTTCATAGGCATATATGATAGAATAGACATGAATCTGCATCACATACAACTTGATACAATTCTATTTTACAATTCATTATAAACCATGTCTTTAATTTATTCACATCTGAAAGATAAATACACTTACAACAAAAGGAAAAACTTGATTTCTGGTATCTGTATTCTGAAACTGAATTGCTCGCCTTTGATGTAGACTAATCGTTGTTCTAAATTAGATTTGATTTAATTTGATATGAAGCTTCTATCTTGCTTTCAAGTGGATGGAGGATGACGGCTACTCTAGGTCGGCCATTGACGGCATGACGACTCTTGGTATGAATATTTGTGATTTACGGTTGAGAATTAGGTTGCTTTTATAGAGGTTTAATTAAATAATAGCCGTTAGATCAACCATAAATGCAATCAAGACCGTCCTGACAAGATAGAATAGCCACATAAGCCCTAATGACTCAGCAGGGAGTCAGAAATCGTCATCTTTCAGATCTGCCCGGGGGGGGGGGGTGGAGGGTGGGGGGTAGGTCGACCTAGCCTTGGGCTGGAAATTTTCCGCCCAGCTTGCTTCTGCTTCTGATTTCTGAATTTTGAATTCTGAACCGAGCTGTTTGAATTTTAATTTAATTCTGAAACTCCTGAAGGCCATAACTCCTTCATACGGAGTCCGATTAATGCAAACTTGGACTCTATCTCAAGAAGAATTCCGAGACGAACGCAATGGCATAACCCGTTTTCCTTAATTCTTACATTTGAAATTAATTGTTCTTTAATTCGTAACATTAGTGTTTATAGAAAATACGGGGTGTTACAGCGTTCCCCTAAAAGAAGTAGCTCTAGTTCTTCGGAATATGGGAAGGAAAGAAATGGGAATCTACTTCAAACCAAAAAGCCCCTTTTGAACATAAATGAAAGAGCACTTTCCTCAAACCACGAAGTCTCTTTCGGCCTTAACCGAGAGGTCATTAATTTTGGATTTATCGACCTTATAAGAAAGAATAAGGGGAGAAAGCCAAAGGCAAAGCATCAAAGGAAACAAAGGAGTAGAGAGCCATTAGCAGTCAAGATTGAAGAGAACGAAGGCCTTCGATTATACTCTGAAAGGCTCCGCACTGGAAATACAAATCCATCTCTCATGTATATTGGAAAGAAATTCATTCTGAAGCACAAAAAAAAGGAAGGAAAACAGAATAGGTGAAGCCCATCGGATGAAGTGAATACCAAGGAAAGAGAACTTTAGCCTTGCCTCATCAAAAAATATGTTGATTCAAAGATAGTTGTCACTATAACCCGAGTGATCGAATACACCTATGCCTTTCGCAACTATTCGAACCAAAACTGAAGGGGTGCATCTTGGAAATACTAGTGAACTAGTATAGCCAACACCCGAAAAGCTTTAGTGTAACCTGTAGGAAGATCTCTAAAGCAATAGCCGAGTGAAATCAGAAGATTGTTCAAATAATCGAAAGCAAGGATAGAATAGGAGGAAAGGATCTCTGAAAAGCGGTTAAATATAAGAATAGAAGAATAACCCAATACGGAGGCCTGAAGAATCCTCTAGAAGAGAAAAAGCAATGCTTTCGATGCATGTCTTCAAGGTCTAAGAAATACAAGTCACAATTGGCATAGTACAAAGGATGAGGAGTCTAGATTCAGAACCCCTCAGCATAAGGGACGAAAGCATAAAAAGAGCCGAAAGCCCTAAATGACCATCCCTCTCGGATTCAACTAAAAGTTCCCTTCGTTAAGGCCCTTGGAAGTAGTTACTTGGTTCTTCCCTCGAAGAAAATCCACCAGAGCACTTGCAAAGCCTTCGTGGTTAACCTCTGTCGAGTGAGCAGGGCGAAGCACTTAAGACGAAGGAAGGATTAAGCCGCACCTATGAATAAACCCCAGTGATTCAGAGTGGGGATCTTTTCCAGCTTATTTCTCCACATTTTGTAATTTCTTATAGCAGAGAGAAACCCTAATTTCTAGATCAGTGGAAAATGTTTGTAATATTGGATATGCTCAATAAAATGGAGACATATGGCAATTAAGGTAATTATGAAAAACTCTGTTTAGTAATATATTGTTGCTATTATTGAAAACATCACAGGTATAATATGCGGCTTATATAAATAATTAGACCAATTTTGTATCATAACCCTTGACTACCCTTGGGATCCTTAGATTATAAAATGGTTATCAACTTTAGCTTAATGACTATAGCCATGAATTACAATTGTGTTAAGATCTTCCAATTCAGCGTTAGGTTTAATTGTCCAATTGAGGTTAGGATAATATTCTTGATACCCCACTAAATCTATGAGAAATTATGGAAAAATTTATGAAAACCTATCATTTGATGATCGTTTAGGAGGGATTTGTTTCCTAGGGTTTAGTATCGTGATCATTGAGCACTCAGAGAATCTATCTTAGTACCTTAAGGCAATTTTAAGGAAATTATGTTATGAATGGATAAATGTAACGTCCTGTATTTTTACGGTATAATAATTAATTAATTTAATTATCTAAATAGTGATTTGGAGAATTAAATGGTTGTTTAATTAAATAATATTGAATATTTAATTAATATAAATAATAGAATAATATATTTAATTTTGAAATAGTCGGAAATATCTGAATTCATAATATTGTGTGAATTGAATAGTATTAGAAATTTAATTCAATTTAAAATTGAATTACGATAATGAATATATTATTTAAACGACAGTTTGAACATATAATTTATATTATAATTATAATCGAGCTCGAAATGGCGTGGAAGTTCGTAATTTGGCGATTTGAACTTTAAACGAATATACAGAATCCGTTTTAAGCTGGATTTCTGTGAAACAAGAAATGTTCGGAGCTGGTGAAGTATATTTTTCTAATGGAAGAGAAAAATTGAGATTTCATTATATGGATTTTGAGTTGTGTTCAAATCAAATTTTCAAATAGTCACTATGGAATTCCTTTATAATTTATAACGATTTATAAAAGGATTTATATTTTAAATTGAATATAAATTTAACCCGGATTTGAAATATCGAGCTATACATCCATATATATTTATTTTGAAGCGTATGATATTCTATTGTGAATATATATGAAAATATAAATTTATTTGTATTTAATTTAATTATTTTTAAATATATTTGTATTTAAATGGGTTTATATAGAGCTTTAAAAATTGCCAGTTTTACAAACGACCTCCGCTTTCAATGAAACTAATTTTATTGGATCCGCAGTATTAAATTATAACTAGATTTCAATTTCCGTAATTTTTGGGGTCAGTATGTGGTCGTACGGGTTTTTAATGTGAAAAAGAGTCAATAATCTAACTTTAAAAATATGTTGTGTGAGCAAACTGACTCGGAATTCAACAGAACAAATTTCGTTGAGTCCGTAATGTCGAACTGTAGCTGCATACCCATTTTTGTGATTTTTAGATATCATGTGTGATAATAGGAATTTTTAGAAGACAAGTACAAGCAACGATCGATTAAAATGGAATGTAAAATCGAATATAAAAATATTATATTTACCCTATAAATATCCCAACCAATTTCTAAACCTAATTCTGTTCTCTTGGTGGTCAGAAGACTCAAAACATGAGCCGCCAATATTTCTTTCTTCTAGTAAACATTACCCATCTTCACAAATTAATAGAAATTCCTAGAAAAATCCTTAAGTTCGAAAACATATATATTCGCGTTCGTTGAAAGGAGAGCTTCACTGTAACATTTTTGTTTTTGGATTTCGTGGGAATTTTGTTCACTACGTTTGTCAACAGCGGGAGTTAGGGCTGGTAATTTCGATGGATTGAAGCATTGAATTGATTATTGGTGGTTAGATTTAGATTCATGGAGTATTTTAGCACCTAGGTGCAAATTTTTGAAGGATTTTGTGATGATAGAGTTCGATCCTGTACTGTTGTCATGCAAGAATGACCTGAAAGCGGTTCGGAGTGATGATGATCGAGTTCATCAAAATGATATTGAGAAGAAGGAGCTCGAAGAGAGATAGAGTTTGGTGATTTCCAGATTGAAAACAGTGGAGTAGGAAGCTTGGAAATTGAGGTTGATAATCGGGAAATGTTGGAGAACAATACAGTAAGGAGGACGGGATTTTTACTTTGGGGAAGATGAAGAAAACCGATGGGCCTGGTATTTAAATTGTGGTGATGGGCCTTGTTTAAATAGTAAGCCCATGAATAATTTAAACATAAATTTTTATTTAGTTTAATTAATGTATCAACTTAAGAAATTAATATCTTATGCATACATGGTCAGAATTCAGTGAAACCAGATCTGTTGGGACCGTATGGACGATGGCTATACAATGGAACTGACTAGAAGTGAAATGGGGCTCGTTGCAATTTATAGTGAAATAAATTGTCTGTTAGAATCAAATGACAGTTATAGTTATTTAACGATGATCGTCCAATGTGAGTAAATCTCACTTAACTCTACTCAGCTTATATTTTCACAACGTATTTTTAGAACTGATAAATATTGTATGATTGTTGTGTGTTGATTGGTTGGTTGAACTGCTAATTGATTGGTTGAAAATATCGATATAGTTATATATATATATATCGTTAATTAAATATAGATTCTGTTGATCAGAATATTTCATGTTGAAATGAAACTGATGTGAGTTTTATTGTGTAACATCTGTGGATGCAGGGAAACAGGTCAGAGGGATCCAACTGGATTCCTCAACATTTATTTTACTGTTTTCATATATTGTGATATATGATGTGATATATAATCTGTTGTTGATTATGTGTGTTAGGATGATATTGATCATTGTTATATGGTATGTTAAATACCATAAGGAATACTGGAATATAGAAATAGAATTTTCAAAGTGTATATTGAAAATGAAATATATTTATATAAAATCAAATGATTTTATAAAATGGAATTTCAAAGTGGATATTGAATTTAAGGAATTTATAAAATCAATGGATTTTATAAATAGAAATATTTATATGAAATAAACAGAGTTGGATAAAGAATTACCTATAAAATCAAAGGATTTTATAAAAGGAATATTTATTTAGAAAATAATTAGAATTATAAAAGGAATATTTATTCGGGAAATAATTAGAACTGAATAGGAAATATTTGTAAACCGAATAGAATTGAATAGGAAATATTTATAAAACAAATAAAATAGAAAAGGAATTATTTAGGAAATAAAAAGGAAGTATTTTTTTAAATGAATAGAATTTTATAAAAGAAAATAAGTGGAAAATAAATATAAAAAGGGAAATATGTTTTTAACAAATAAATGGAAAAGATTAATTCAAAGTAGAATTAAATAGAAATCTGTTTTAACAGATAAAATTTGAGAAGAATAATTTATAAACGATGTTTATAAATTTAGAAAAATATTTATCATTGGATAAATATAAATAAAAGTCTGAATTTATATGAAGAAGTAGAAATCGGTTTTAACACCGATAGGTTAATAGAATTCGAATTCAACATTTATAAAAAGGAATTTAAATGAGATTTTAACTATTAGAAGTTAAAAGGAGGATTTGTAGAAATAATTATACAAATAAAAGTATAAATAGAATTTGGAAATGGAATATTATTTTTAAATATGAAATCAAAGTTAATTGGTATATATGAGAAATATTATTCACATTCTATGTGAATAATGGATTAAAATAGTTATTTTATAAATCAAAACATTTATAAAGAAAAATTAGGATTTTGAAATAGAAATTCAAATGGGAATTTGAATGAGATATAGTTAATCGATTAGAGTTAATCGAAAACTAGTTAATCGAATTAGAGTTAATCGAATTAGAGTTGAATCGATTAGAGTTAATCAAATTAGACTTGGTCGATTAGAGCTAATCAAATTAGTTATTCGAATTAGAGTTAATCGAATATAGTTATTCGAAAAAGAGTTATCGAATATAGTTTCTTCGAATGAGAGATTATCAAATATAGTTTATTCGAAGGAGAGACAACAGAATATAGTCTATTCGAAAAAGAGTTATCGAATATTGTTTATTCGAAGAGAACTATCGAATAGAGATTTTTCGAAAGAGAGTTATATGTTGAAATTCGATTATATCGAATATCAGAAAGCACTATTTACTTTCTGGTTTTTGAATCAAGATTTATTTAATTAATTAATTACTCAATTATTATTTATTCAAAATTAATGAATAAAAGTTACATTTCGAAGTTAGATATTTCAGAAGCAGGGATTATAACACTATAGTTATAATCAATGATTTCTTTAAAAGAAGTGGATTCGTAAATAGAATCCGAGAGTTACGTAAGGAAATCTATTAAAGATTTAAAAGGTGAACTTTGTCTATTTTGAGGTTAATAACTTTGTTCAGTTAAGGTATGTGAGGTAGTTATACCCCAACTTGATTGACTCCATTTTTAACTGAGGAATGGTTAAAGTTCGATAGTGAAGGTTAGTTAATTGAATTTAGTTAATACGTGTTAATGGTTCGAGTCGGCGTAGCGCTGTTTTATTTAAACATCTGTTTAAATCCAAATGAAGGGGTTTGGAAATGTATTCCAAATAAGAATCAGAAATGGTTTCTAATATAAGAAATAAGAAATGGGAGAAAATATGGAAATGTTTTCCAATGATTAATAATGTATATTTTCTAATATAGAAAATAAGGATTTACAAATATATGGAAATGGGAAATGAATAAATAAATGATAAATTAATTAGGAAGGGGATCAGTGTTGATTGATGATTTGCTTGGTAAGATTTCCATTTGAAAATACAATCGTTGTTTGCACAATTGTTTTCCTTTGATAGTTAAATCACCGACTATCAAAGATTTTTGATCATTTCCATTGTCAATACGGAGAGACTGGGATCAGATATATTATCTGAAAACCACTCCATATGGGCACTAGCGTTGCGAATCAAATCTGATGAAGATAATTGAAGATGGATTTGTGAAAGGGCTGTTCTGGCGATCCTAGGTAGAAATTGCCCAAGATGGATTTGCAGAATAGTGCCTCTGGTTTGTCCAGACCCAAGACAATGTGTATGGACGAATGTCTGACAGAGTATATCTAATGGATCACGTAAGTTGATCGCTTCAAACGTATCCACGTTTGGTGGCGGAGGAATTCGTTTCTCTTAGCTTTATACCTGTGGTATTTTTATGGAAATCAATTTGTGATTTGGAGGGTATGACGATGTGGTATTCAAAGTAAATTAATGTATGATCTGTCAAAAGATACATTATGACCTCAAGCCTCATCAACCGGGAAATGACAAAAATCGGGCAGGCAGCATGTCTAAGTGGGTCGCTCCCATTAGGGTGTATTGTCACCGTCTAGAGAATATTCATATTTGTTACTTCTTTTCTCTTCTATATCTCTCGGGAACGGTTATGTTGCTAGCAACCATAGGTGACAATATATTCGATACACTCAAGAGAAATGAGTGGTCGGTCATGTGTGGGTCGGGTTGCAAGACGTTCTTGTTGAACCCAGTGTATTCCTCTCTAGAGATACATTATCGGCAGGTGGTTCCATACCTTGTCATAGTCGGAATCCAATTTCCAATAAGCGCCGACGGTTTTGATTGTATACTATTTATATGTAGAGCGTGATATGCAAGCGTTCTGCTAGGTTGTATTTACTTGTATTTAGACACTATTATAATATCAGTAAAATATTGATTTTGAAAACTGTATTCGGTCATCATAAGGTAAAAATCGTCCGTATTTACGTGTGGATCGGTCTTATGATTATCTTTTCTTTGGAAAAGGATTTTGAAAAGTTAAACCGAAAGGTTGGAGTTTACTCACACCAGTCCCATGACTGACCCAGAGCTTATTTTGTTTTGTTTTCCCTAAACTCTTGGGTGCCCAAATTTGTACGGGCAGTCAAGTGGTCGGGATTTACAGATACACTAGATGGAGCTTGGAGCAGGAGGCTTCAGTAGCAATTTATAGCTATTGTTTATTTCCGCTGTGATGTAAGTGTTGCACTCTAATATATACAGATTTGTGTTTCAATGTTATTTTGTATACTATATTTTATTCATTCCACTGTGAGATTCGTGTTACTCTGATGTTGTTGTGTTCTTCTTCTTCTTATATTCTAATAGTTCTACCTTATCTATTCTCACCCTCTAACTTCTTTCTACTAAATATCCGGTATTTCTGATGTCTGAATAGTCGACATGGGTATTTGTGTCGATTTTCGGAGTCGAAAATCCCCGGGTCGCCACAAAAAATATGTTATTCAAGAAATCAAAAAGGAAATTCGCGATTGGTTTTGTTCCTAACAGAGTATTTACCTTCAGTGTCCCGCAGTAGCATTTCGATAGGAGTTCCAAAATATTGGTAGATCTCAAGTCTGAACTCTATCCCTATACGGATCAGGGGTTCAACAGTCATATCTTATTTAAAAGTGTTGACCATGAATTTAGCTAATGAAACAATTGTATCATTTATATAAGGTTGGAAATCAGCTAAATAAAAAGTTCAAGATATTGAGATCTGACCGAAATGGAGAATTATCATTTGAAAAATTCTATGTAGAAAATGGTATAATTCATCAAATAACAACCTCATATTCATCACAACCAAATTGTATAGCCGAGAGAAAGAATAACTCGCTAAAAGATATGATTAATGTAATGCAATTGACCTTTGACCAAACCATGAACTTGTGGAGGGAAAACATAAATATGTCTAATCAAATATTTAACAACTTTCCTCACAATTAAATTTGGACATATACTAAGTTTCAAATACCTCAAAGGGTAGTGGTGCTTGGCAAAAGTCCTAGTTCCACCTCCCAAGAAAGTCAAACTTAAACTAAAAAAGTAGACTATCGCTATATAGTACCATCCCAATATAGTAATGCCTATAGATTTTTGGTTTAAAGTCTGATGTAGTTGATATTAACGTAAATACAATCATAGAGTCAAGAGATGCCTTGTTCTTTGAAGATGTGTTTCCGCACAAAAAGAGAGAATGAAATTATGTCCCTAAAAGGATAAAAGAAGAATCAAGCAAGCTACATTAAGATGAAGCTCATCGTGAAATTATGAAAGTCAAACCAAGAAGAAGAGTAAGGGCTATAACTTTCAAGACATATGTTTGAGAATTTCTAATCTACTATGTTTTCACTTTCTTAGTTGTTTTCATGTCTGTCTCTAAATGACTTGACGTGCCATTGTTTGGTAGGTCCGTTAAATTAAGTTGGCTAATTTTCTCTGTAATATGTAATGAAATGTTTGTATTATTGTAACGACCCGCATTCTACGCATCATAGGATCGTAGAGTATTTATTTCTTTTTCGTGTGAGGTCGTACAGTCGTGTAACTTTGGAAGACGACTATTGGGGTCATTTCCCATGTTCACGATTTTTGCCGATTTTTAAATGACCGTTTTGCCCCTAGCTGATCTTGTTTTGGCCATAACTTTTGATTGGAAAGGAATTTAGACCTGAAACCACTTCCATTGGCTCCGGATGATGGTTTCTCTTTCCGTAGAGTGGTTACATTAGCCAAGCGGATTTACCGTTTGGGAGATATGGCTGAATTAAGGTTTAGAGGGTTAAAAACAGCTAATTGGGCTTAACCGGGTGATTAGCAGCTAGGCCCAATGGGGGATTTCGGGATTTGGGGGTATTTGAGGGCTGCTAGGGTTAGGATTTCGGTTTTTCACTCATTTTCCAGCCGCCACAAACATTTTAGAAGCTCCAACAATGGCCTCCAACATCTAAAAACACCCCTAATCACTTCTTAATCCAGTTTTGGCTTAAACTACATCAAATCAAAGGGAAATAGCATCAAATCAGAGTTGGAGCTGCTGCTAGGCATTGGAATTCGACCCATACAGTAGATTATTTCAGATTTGAGATTTTATTATTGCCAAGGTGAGTGATTTGCTTTGTTTTACACTAATTACGTCTAATTAGGGTAATTAGCGAAGATTAGCGAAATTGTAACTCAGAAAAATCTAGAAAATTCCTAAAATTCTAAAACATCACTTTATGCCTCTGATATGAATTTGGGTTAATTTCGACTAATTTTGCAAATCCCTGAATTTGGGGGATTAAGGGGTGATTAGTGGAAATTAGCGAATTTATGCATGTTAAAAATCTGGAAAAATATTTATAAATTCTAAAATATTATTTTAGACCTCTGTTAGAAAAATTGGCTAATTCGGTTAAATTTTGTTAATTCTATCATTAAGTTTGCTTGAACATGCTTAAGGGAAAAATATGGGTTTTTGGGTATGTTTGATCTATTTCACATGCTATGATTTATGTTTTGGTGTTTGTGGTCTATCCCATATGTTGCTATGACTGTTTGACATGATTTATGATTGCATTATAAAGTTAGAATGGTTGAAAACGCCGTCGAGAGGCGAAAATAGCTTGCTGAAATGGTGCAGGTTTTCTTTGGGTCAAGTTAGACCGACCAGGGGAGGGTTTTGACCGACCGACCCGAGCTCACGACCGACCCCAATAGAAGGAGGACATCACGACCGACCCTGTATGAAGGGTTCGACCGACCAGGGGAGACCGATCAGGTTGGGAAAGACCGACCACTATGCGATGTTCGACCGTCCCCATACGATGATGAAATACCGATCGACCAGGGATGGTGAAGTACGACCGACCAGGGATGGTGAAGTACGACCGACCAGGAATGGTGAAGTGTACGACCGACTAGGGATGGTGAAGTACGACCGACTAGGAATGGTGAAGTGTTCGACCGACCAGGGATGGTGAAGTACGACCGACCAGGAATGGTGAAGTGTTCGACCGACCAGGGATGGTGAAGTACGACCGACCAGGAATGGTGAAGTGTTCGACCGACCAGGGGGCAATACCGACTGACCAGGGTAGAGATGATGAAAACCGACCAGAATGAAAGGTTCTTGACCGACCGACCCGAACAGGAGGAAACCAATAGCCCGAGATGCAAAGGTAGTCCAAATGGAAGTTAGAGCTCCGGATCCCGGACCCAGTTGGGAACCAATGAGTTCACTTCATGATTGGGCTTTGCTGCGGGACGTGTGCTAAGGAGTTGTCGATGTCTGTATCTTTGGATCACTATGTATGGGAAGTACGTGAACGGATTCAGGGTCACAGTATGTAGTGACCTAGGTACAACTAAAATAGCTATAGACCAATGAAGTGGGATCATTGAAAAGGTTTGGTCATGATTCCATGTGGTAAGCTTGGTAGTACCAGTAGTTGTACAAGTCGAACTCCGTCACTACTTCAATGGGTCTAGTTATTGACAGTGGTGGACATCGTACGCTTTACGCACTAATTGAGAGATGTGAAGATGGTTGCTATGATTGATTTGTTTGCTATCATTATGACATGCACACCCCCACCCCCGTATCTTTACACCACTTGTTTTGAGGCACCTTAGAGTATTGTACAGTATGTAGTGCTAACTCTTTGGTTTCAGGTCCAGGTTCAGGTATGGTTTAGTATACCTGTTATTATTCTGTTTAGAATGCTTATCGCTCATACCAGGCTTTATGTCTGACCCAGAGTTTTATGTCTCCTCTTATTACTCTGGGTGCTCACACGAGCAGACTAGAGACAGGTTAGCTGGTGATGCACGGGTAGATGATCCGGAGACGAGCAGGAGGCTTCCACGTAATATATATAATATTCTCCCTGTGTTGTTGAAGATCACTGCTTGGGCATTGGTGGTGCATCTTCTACTTTAGCTTTCTTTTGTTTAGAGACAGTAAATTTGAAAAGTTGTAATAAGCTGTATTTGGATTTCCGCTGCTCTGATGTTGATGTTGATTTTGGTTATCAGCTTATGCACTGTCTCACCTGTTTTATGTCAAGTATGTTATTATTATATTTTATTCCATGCGCCGTGAGACATTCTACAGGTTCCTTGACTAGTTCATTCCCTTCTTTGGTGACTGTTCCGTGCTAACTGGACATGTGTACAGCGCACTTTCGGAGTAAATGTCGGTTGGTGCGGGGCGGGCCGTCACATTTGGTATCAGAGCTCTAGGTTGTGTAGTTAACCTAGGGAAGTTATCAGGGAGAGATAGTATACGTATACGAGAGAGCGTATTTGTGATTATTTTGGTTTTCAAAAGCTATATATATATACTATTAGTAGTATAAGAATGAAGTCGTGCTGCACTAGCACCACTATGGGGTCGTTAATCGTTTCCTTTTTCAGATTGACGATGAGCCGATATGTTAGAGGTACCGGTAGAGGGGCCAATAATGGGAATGCTGCTGACATGAGGACGATGTTTACTGACCTCATGAGAGAGATGCTTAGAGATGTACAGAGGGCAGCTCCCAATGGTGGAAATGGTGGTGGTCCAATAGTGCAGGCGCCGAGGGTCGACTTCGCCAAGCTGAACAAGGATTATACTAGTCTTGGTGGGAAGCCATTCCACGGAACGGAGTCGGCTACAGAAGTTCAAGATTGGCTTGATAGTTGTGAGCGCATGTTTGAAGATTTGGGAATCGAGGATGAGATGAAGAGAATGCTAGCATCCCGTCAATTGCAAGGACGAGCTATGAATTGGTGGAACGCTATTAAGGCAGCTACTCCAGGGAATCAAGTTACTTGGAATCAGTTTATGACTCGTTTCAGCAAAAAGTTCATTCCAGCTGCTCATAGATCAGAATTGTTCAGGAAGTTCTTGGAGCTCAAGCAGAATGGCAGAGCTGTCTCGGAGTATATTGCTGAATTTGACACTTTGTCAAAATATGGGTTATCTCTTATTGATACTGCCGAGAAAAAAAATGAGAAATTCATAACTGGTTTGGATCAGTACTTGGGGGAAAGACTTATTAACCACATCGATGAGACGTTTGAATCGATTGTGGGGAAAGCATTAAGATCAGAAAGTCTCTACCCTAAGTCGAAGACTGAGGTTACATCTGTAGAAGAGCCAAAGCCGCAAGCAGGCGGTGAAGGCAAAAAGAATTCTCAGAGCAAGAGGAAACAAGACCAAGTTAAGGATGGTCAGAAAAAGAAAAATAAGAAAAATGGAAAGTGCTTTAGTTGTGGCAAGAAGGGCCATTATGCTAGTAATTGTCGGGCCAAGCCAGCGGATAGGAAGTGCTTCAACTGTGGCCAAATGGGACACCACAAGGACAAGTGTCACAGCCCCTTAAAGAAAAGCAAATGGTGAAAGCAAATGCTCTCAATGCTATTCCTTCTTCGTCGAATGCCCCAACTGCGGCGGAGAAGGGAAAGAATGTCGTCATTCAAGGTATGCTTTCTGTTTATGATGTTCCTGTTAGAGTTTTATTTGATACCGGAGCTTCCAGTTCTTTCATATCTAGTGACCTGGTAGATAGGTTGGGATTGGAGCCCGAGATTGTCGATAGACCTTTAGTAGTGACGAACCCGACTGGTGGTTCGACTAGCCTTAGCATGATTTGTCGTAATGTGGTCCTATCGAGTCATGGATGCATGTTTGTTTGTGATTACTTTGTTTTGGGCTTTACTGGGTTTGGCATTATTTTGGGAGTAGATTGGCTCCAAAGATACGGGGTGGTGGTAGACTGTGAGGGCTTTTTAGTGACAGCTAGAGCGGATGATGGGCGGAGGATAGTGTTTGGTGGTCTACCCAGTAAGGGGGTATTGGCTAGTTTTCTAAACTCCCTCGACATTCCGCATAGCGAGTTGTCAGGTTTGCCCGTGGTTAGCCAGTATCCGGATGTTTTCGAAGAAGTGACCGGACTTCCACCACATCGAGAGATTGAGTTCCGTATTAATTTAGTGAAAGATGCCAGACCTATAGTGATGCCACTTCGTCGTATGGCACCAAGGGAGCAGCGAGAGCTCGGGGTGTAAGTCAGCAATCTTTTGAAGAAGGGGTTTATCAGAAGGAATGTTTCTGAGTGGGGAGCACCAATTGTGTTCGCTACCAAGGCGGATGGTTCCCTTCGATTGTGTGTAGACTACAGCGAGTTGAATAAGGTGACGAGGAAGAATAAATATCCTCTGCCGCGGATAGATGATTTGTTTGATCAGTTGAGTGGAGAGAGAGTGTTTTCTCAATTGGATCTCGCAACAGGTTTTCATCAGCTTAGAGTGGAAGCTGGGAGTATAGCTAAAACGGCATTTCGGACGCCGTCTGGATTCTATGAATGATTGGTTATGCCATTTGGGCTGACCAATGCCCCGGCATATTTTGTGGATCCTATGAATGGAGTATTCAGAGACCAGTTGAATAAGTTTGTTCTTGTGTTCGTGGATGACATCTTGGTTTACTAGAGGACAGAGGAAGAACACAAGTAACATTTAGGGATAGCCATGGAGGTGTTGAGAAAACACCAATTGGAAGCGAAGTGAGATTCTTGGGCCATGTCGTTTCAGAGAATGGTATTGTCGTTGATCCTTCAAAAGTGGCTACGGTGAAAGATTGGGTTACGCCCAAGAATGTAACAGACGTAAGAAGTTTCTTGGGATTAGCTGGACATTATCGTAAGTTCATCCAAGATTTTTCCAAGATAGCAGCACCATTGACTAAGTTGACAAAGAAGAATCAAGCTTTTGTTTGGTTGTTTTGCTAGTATCATATCACGTAGATTTTCTGAATTCGGAGGAGATATTCCTTGGGTGCTTGTCTGATATTGGTTTAGGCCTTTGGGGCTTGTGCTTTGGGAATGTCGAGTCCGACAAGGATGGTTTACGTGAGAGATAAATAGTTGTGGCGATTTTTCATCGAGTGCATTGAGTTGGAGACATGTCAGTCTAAGGGTTATGTTTCTAGGTTGGAAGCAACTAGAGTATATCACGGAATATGATTTTAGACCTAAGAGCGAATTGGATTCAGAAACGCTAGTAAGCTTGACGATTAGATCGATTTTGATTGAGTGGGTTGGTTCCAGTCAGAGGAACGATCCTAACCTATTGGAAATCATCTCTAGGAGGGAGGTGGGTATCGATGGTCAAACAGATAGGGTGAATCGAGTATTAGAAGACCACTCAAGATAGGTAGAGGAGTTATACTGATAAGAGACGAAGAGATTTAAGTTCTCCGTGGGTGACATGGTACTCGTCAAGATTTCTCCGTTGAAGAGTGTGATTCGTTTTGGTAAAAGAGAAAAGTTGGCACTAAGATTTGTTGGTCCATTCCCGGTTATTGAGCAATTTGGAAATTTGGCATATAAGGTAGAGTTACCAGACAAGATGGCAGGAGTTCACAATGTATTTCATGTCTCCTCGTTAAGGAAGTTTGTGCACGACCCCGATATGACTATTTCACTTGGTCAGTTGGACGATGCCGAAGTAGGACCTGAGGAGGTAGGGAACCGCAAGCCGATGCGTATTGTCGAGTACGATACGAAGCTACTTCGAAGGAAAGCAGTGAAACTAGTAAAGCTTCAGTGGGGAGAGAATGAGAGTGACTGTACTTGGAAAACAGAGGAGAGTACTAGGAAGACGTATCCTGAACTCTTTGCTTGGTAAGGTTTTGGTTTCGATTTAGTTATTCCGTATGCTAGGATAGGCTTGCTTTGTTTGTTTTGTATGCTTTATTGTTTGTAAATGATTGATAGGCATGCGGGATCCTTTGTATGTTTTGGGTTAAGGAATTTCGGGGACGAAATTTCCTAAGGGGGGAGGATGTAACGACCCGCATTCTACGCATCATAGGATCGTAGAGTATTTATTTATTTTTCGTGTGAGGTCGTATAGTCGTGTAACTTTGGGAGACGACTATTGGGGTCATTTCCCATGTTCACGATTTTTGCCGATTTTTAAATGACCGTTTTGCCCCTAGCTGATCTTGTTTTGGCCATAACTTTTGATTGGAAAGGAATTTAGACCTGAAACCACTTCCATTGGCTCCGGATGATGGTTTCTCTTTCCGTAGAGTGGTTACATTAGCCAAACAGATTTACCGTTTGGGAGATATGGCTGAATTAAGGTTTAGAGGGTTAAAAACAGCTAATTGGGCTTAACCGGGTGATTAGCAGCTAGGCCCAATGGGGGATTTCGGGATTTGGGGTATTTGAGGGCTGCTAGGGTTAGGATTTCGGTTTTTCACTCATTTTCCAGCCGCCACAAACATTTTAGAAGCTCCAACAATGGCCTCCAACATCTAAAAACACCCCTAATCACTTCTTAATCCAGTTTTGGCTTAAACTACATCAAATCAAAGGGAAATAGCATCAAATCAGAGTTGGAGCTGCTGCTAGGCATTGGAATTCGACCCATACAGTAGATTATTTCAGATTTGAGATTTTATTATTGCCAAGGTGAGTGATTTGCTTTGTTTTACACTAATTACGGCTAATTAGGGTAATTAGCGAAGATTAGCGAAATTATAACTCAGAAAAATCTAGAAAAATTCCTAAAATTCTAAAACATCATTTTATGCCTCTGATATGAATTTGGGTTAATTTCGACTAATTTTGCAAATCCCGGAATTTGGGGGATTAAGGGGTGATTAGTGGAAATTAGCGAATTTATGCATGTTAAAAATCTGGAAAAATATTTATAAATTCTAAAATATTATTTTAGACCTCTGTTAGAAAAATTGGCTAATTCGGTTAAATTTTGTTAATTCTATCATTAAGTTTGCTTGAACATGCTTAAGGGAAAAATATGGGTTTTTGGGTATGTTTGATCTATTTCACATGCTATGATTTATGTTTTGGTGTTTGTGGTCTATCCCATATGTTGCTATGACTGTTTGACATGATTTATGATTGCATTGTAAAGTTAGAATGGTTGAAAACGCCGTCGAGAAGCGAAAATAGCTTGCTGAAATGGTGCAGGTTTTCTTCGGGTCAAGTTAGACCGACCAGGGGAGGGTTTTGACCGACCGACCCGAGCTCACGACCGACCCCAATAGAAGGAGGACATCACGACCGACCCTGTATGAAGGGTTCGACCGACCAGGGGAGACCGATCAGGTTGGGAAAGACCGACCACTATGTGATGTTCGACCGTCTCCATACGATGATGAAATACCGACCGACCAGGGATGGTGAAGTACGACCGACCAGGGATGGTGAAGTACGACCGACCAGGAATGGTGAAGTGTACGACCGACCAAGGATGGTGAAGTACGACCGACCAGGAATGGTGAAGTGTTCGACCGACCAGGGATGGTGAAGTACGACCGACCAGGAATGGTGAAGTGTTCGACCGACCAGGGATGGTGAAGTACGACCGACCAGGAATGGTGAAGTGTTCGACCGACCAGGGGGCAATACCGACCGACCAGGGTAGAGATGATGAAAACCGACCAGAATGAAAGGTTCTTGACCGACCGACCCGAACAGGAGGAAACCAATAACCCGAGATGCAAAGGTAGTCCAAATGGAAGTTAGAGCTCAGGATCCCGGACCCAGTTGGGAACCAATGAGTTCACTTCATGATTGGGCTTTGCTGCGGGACGTGTGCTAAGGAGTTGTCGATGTCTATATCTTTGGATCACTATGTATGGGAAGTACGTGAACGGATTCAGGGTCACAGTATGTAGTGACCTAGGTACGACTAAAAGTAGCTATAGACCAATGAAGTGGGATCATTGAAAAGGTTTGGTCATGATTCCATGTGGTAAGCTTGGTAGTAGCAGTAGTTGTACAAGTCGAACTCCGTCACTACTTCAATGGGTCTAGTGATTGACAGTGGTGGACATCGTACGCTTTACGCACTAAGTGAGATATGTGAGGATGGTTGCTATGATTGATTTGTTTGCTATCATTATGACATGCACACCCCCACCCCCGTATCTTTACACCACTTGTTTTGAGGCACCTTAGAGTATTGTACAGTATGTAGTGCTAACTCTTTGGTTGCAGGTCCAGGTTCAGGTATGGTTTAGTATACCTGTTATTATTCTGTTTAGATGCTTATCGCTCATACCAGGCTTTATGTCTGACCCAGAGTTTTATGTCTCCTCTTATTACTCTGGGTGCTCACACGAGCAGACTAGAGACAGGTTAGCTGGTGATGCACGGGTAGATGATCCGGAGACGAGCAGGAGGCTTCCACGTAATATATATAATATTCTCCCTGTGTTGTTGAAGATCACTGCTCGGGCATTGGTGGTGCATCTTCTACTTTAGCTTTCTTTTGTTTAGAGACAGTAAATTTGAAAAGTTGTAATAAGCTGTATTTGGATTTCCGCTGCTCTGATGTTGATGTTGATTTTGGTTATCAGCTTATGCACTGTCTCACCTGTTTTATGTCAAGTATGTTATTATTATATTTTATTCCATGCGCCGTGAGACATTCTACAGGTTCCTTGACTAGTTCATTCCCTTCTTTGGCGATTGTTCTGCGCTAACTGGACATGTGTACAGCGCACTTTTGGAGTAAATGTCGGTTGGTGCGGGGCGGGCCGTCACAATTATCCTCTATTATGCTGTTGTGAACCTCGATTGGACCCTCCGTTGTGTCCAACTCAACATGAGTACAATCGTCTAATAAAGGAATATTTATGGACTCTGCTTTGCCCTCTCTCTCTCTCTCATTTCATTTCCTCTCGTGTTCAAACATTAATCCTCTAAGTTCAAATCAAAGTTTATTTGTACGTTATCATTTCCATCCTCTTCTCCAAATCTTTTATGCTTGTGTCTGAGGTACCATTTGAAGACTGAACATCATCATCATTTTAGACTTTTTTCTCTACTTATATTTTCTTATAAGGACATTTTGTCTTGTAACAACCAAAATGAACAAAATTATCATATTGTAATGGTATCCATTCATAAAATATAGTTTGAAAAAACACCTCAAATAGAGCAATATGTACTTCTTACGAAATTTGACTTATCTTTCGCTTAAACTAAACATTTAGAGCCATAGTTTTCATTATCCGACTGTGAGTCAAACCATAATGACTCAAGGTTTAAAGTTTTGATGGCTCGATCCATCAAACAGTCGAAACTAAATTCCCCACATTATATGAAACCATGATGAATGGCAGAAAGATGGTAGAAAAAGAAGATGATTATGAAATAAGCACCAATACAAAGATATTATAAAATTTGTCCAATCATTATGACAATTTAAATAATATCTCCTCTTGTTATGAAATATACCATAGTCACAATTCTTCACAATTTCATAAATATAATAATAATTATGATGAGTTCCAAAAAAGTTCAATTTGGTAAAAAAATCAATTTTTTAATAAATAATCAAAATGATTTTAAAATAAAAAATATCAATTTCAAGAGGGATTTTGAAAGAACTATGCAAGTTTCAAAAATCAATCATTTGAATGTGAAAAACTTTAAGACTGATACCACAGGAAGGTCTGGAATGCCTATAGAAGTCAATGAAAATCTAAACACCGAATTTTTTCAACATATTAACCAATCACCAAGCCTAAGTAAATAAATCTAGCAATTCAATTCAATTTATCAAAGCAGCAATCTTTCAATTTCAGAACAAGATTCACAAGAGAATTTTTTACAATATTTACATCAAACCCAAGAAACAATCAATGATTTAAATCAAAATCAAGTCATTTGAAATCATTTGGAAATTTATTTTTTGAAATCAAATCTAAATATGGTATCCAAGAAATTCAATATACAATCACTAATGATTTCAAAAAAAGATAGCCAAGATTACTATGGTAGTGTCAAAACAAATCAGTATTAACAGAAAGAAAGAATAGAAGAAAGAATAAAAGAAAGAGTAAAAACACAAAAAGAAGCATGAGTTTAGAGATCATACCTGATTTATCCTTGAGGATGTAAACCAATAAATCTCCAACTCATCACTTTTGCTAAGGAATATGGAATAATGGAACAACTTGAATATTATCTCTCTTTTGAAAAGTTGTTCCTTAGTCTTCCTAAATATCTAAAAGTTTATGGGATCAAGTGGTCTAACAAATGTTGTTTTACCACTCACAACTTCGTTTACACATTTTGATACCCAAAATTATTTGAATAACAATCCATTTCTATTGACTAAAATACCATTAGGAACCCAATTTTGTTTAAATTTAACCAAACTTATTTTATTTCCTTTTGGGACCCATATTTGCTTAATTGGATTGTTTTTATTTTTAAACAAGCATTTATCTCTTTTATGCCCAATCTTACCAAAATGCTCACAATTTAAATTTCCAAAAAAAATTCTTTCTAAATAGATTTGATTCACTAAAGCCAAGTCCATTCTTAGTTTCAACAAAATTTTGATTTTTCAACAATTTTTCTTCGTTAGAAAATTTCGCCAATGTTGATTCAAGTCGTTGAATTTTGGATTTAAGATCACTATTTTCTTTCATTGAATTTGAACAATTATTAATAACAATATCTCTCTTTTCAAATTCCTTTAGTTTCAAAACTAAATTTTCATCTTCGAGCGTTTAATTGTAGCTTTGGACTCAGAAATCTCAGATTCAAATTGTTTTTCCTTTTCAAACTCAAGTTTTTCAAATTCCTTGAATTTTTCAATTTATTTCTCAAGCTCATTTAAAATTGATTCTGTTCTTAGCAAGTTTTTTTTCTCGACAAATTCATGTTCGTAATTTTTAGTTATCTTAAAATTTTGCAATTCGTTTTATAAAATATTAATTTTATGAATAAGCTCATCCTCATGATTTTTCAAAATCAAAATTTTGTTTTTAGGTTGTTTAAATTTTTATTAAGATGAGCAAAATCCTTTTCTAATTTTGAAAAAATTTTGCAATTGGTATTTTCAAATTTCTTGACATTTTTAAGTTTATATTCCAAAACATTATTTTTGCTGATTAACTCAAGATTTTAAAATTTCAGAATTATTTTTTTCGATTTAGGACTATCAACAGCAATAGTTAAATCATTACAAAGATGAATTAAATCTTTATGAAAAATCAACTATTTCATCGTCTATTGAGTCTTCATCGCTACCATCTATTTCTTCATTTGTAACTCCTTTCAAGCATAAAACTAAAATTGAGTTGGTCTTCAAGGGTTTTGAGCTCCTGTTGTCTTTTCCACCATACATCGCATTGAGATCGTTCCAGATTTCCTTTGAAGTTAAACAATGGGAGATACGTTTAAACTGATTAATACTGAGACAAGAATAAATAATATGCATGGCATGAGCATTGATAACTTTATTCTTTTTATCTAACATATCTCACATATTTTCAATAATATTCCAATATTTAAAATTAACAGATTCTAAATAGAATTCAATTTTCGATTTCCAATTTAAAAAATCTATTCCATTGAAAACAGCTGGAATATTACTGGACTAATTCTCATTAGACTAACAACTGGGAAAGATATTGTTTGAGGGATTCATGACTCTAGAGGTAAAAATACCTAATATTATACTACTTGTATAAGGCAAATTAACTCTAAAAGGGGTGACTAAGGTTTATTGCAATTTTGAGGAATATAAGAATTATCATAGCACAGATCACAACAAAATAAATAAATGCAGAAAATAATTGTTACAGATTTTACCCAGCTTCGGCAAATCCCTACCTACTGCTGCATTCCCCGAAGATTTATATATAGAAATTAAAATAATATCTACGCTTATTATCCCATGTAAAATTGCGACACCCATTCCAAACTGTTCTAATCCTACACTCAAAGCCCAGCACTGATCTCAAACCTTATGATATGATTTTTCCTTGAATTACACTCCCATAATTCGACTCCTTAGTTTAGAAAACTAGAAAACAATATATTATTTTACAGAATCGAAATTAACAACTTAAAATAAAAATAGAAAAACACCCTTAAACAATTCATATAAAATACAGGCCAACCGCCCTTTATTTTATTTCACCTGCAATGTTAGGTTTCTCCTTGTTTCTTTTACGATCGAAAGGAAAGTTAGTGTTTTGGTACCTGACACTCCTAGCTCAGCTAAAGGTGGGCGAATTGGGATGAGACATAGGTATTAGGTTTAAGGGCCACCTCTGCCAATTTATAGAGGTGACTACCTAGGTAGTGTGAAGGCGTTGAAAATCGAGGTATATCACTACCCGTGGGGTTTACTAAGACCGACAAGCAATGGCTTGAGTGAAGTCTTAGGTTCCGCAAGTAAATCAAAAAGTTTGAGTTTTGGTATTTCTAACAAATTGCGATGACTGAAACTTGATAAAGTTGATTCTCTGATGCTTCTATAGCTTATTGCTTTTGTTTTGCGATTTAGTTCCTGCTTGTGATTGAAAACCCAAATATGTTTGTGAGTACTCTGATTCTTTTCTCTCGAATGAATTATTTGGTTTTTCGATATGAAATGCATGTGATGAATTAGTGATGCATATAAGGTCTCGAACCATTGATTGTCCCTAATTTCTTTGCATGACTTGCCATGATTCCTTGATTGATTTTCATGCCTAAAATAATATCTTGTGATTATCTAGAAACTTTTTGAATGATTTTTTCAAATATAGCTCTGAGCATGTTTGATAATTTTTGAATGAATTTCCGAAACTGAAATCTTTATTCCTTGCCATATATGCTGGATTGTACTGTTGAAGAATATTTCTTGGTCGTGATTACTGGAAACTTTGAATGACATTTTGCATGATTGAAATATTACTTGCTAAAAATAAAACCTTGAATTAATTCTTTGGTTTGAACTCCTGTATCAGTTCGAATTGAAAGAAAAATGTTTCTTTGATTGATAATGATAAGAACACATCACTTATACTCTTGTCTTAAAACAAATTCGAACATATACTATGCTCAATCACTGATGAGAAACAGGTACTTATATTTTATCCTCGTCACTGCTTATTGTCAAATAAGAACAAATGATATATTTTTGATCTTGCCTGCTGTGCATTTACATTGTCTCACCTTGTCATGTTCCATGCAATTTAACCATGTTTCACTGAGCTATTCTTGTACATATCACTCCATTGCTATCCATGTTCTTGTGTACATATTTATTGCACACTTGTTTTACACTGATCTGTATGCATATATATGAAAACCTGACCTTGAGTACGTTGCTTGCCAACCCAGTTTTGTAATTGCACCATTTTACTTTGCTTGCCTTTTTCTGGTCTTGCTTGACCTGATCGGTTTTGGTTCCTATGTTGTGTTCATGTGCACATGTTGTAGTTCTCTATCCATCCATGCTTGCCAGAATTTGTCTTATGCATCCTGTAACATCCCGGATATTCTGTCATTTAAATTGGATTATTTAAATGTGTATTATATATTATATTGGAAATATAATGGATTTTATAACATATTTATTTTATAAAATGGAGTTCGAATATATATAATTTATAATGTAATTAAAACGAGCTCGAAATGTCGTGGTAGTTCGTAATTTACGATTCGAACTTCAGCTGAATATACAGAATCCGTTCTAAGTCAGAATTCTGTAAAACAAGAACCATCCGGATCGATTTGACTATAATTTTATAACGAAGGAGAAAAATTGAGATTTCATATTATAGATTTTGAGTTATTGCAAAATCAAATTTTCAAATAGTCACTTTGGAATTTCGTTAATAAACGATAACGTTTATTTAATAAATATAAAGGAATTTCTATATATTTATATACCATTTTAACTCGAATTTCTGAATACTGAGTAGTAAAGATGATATTGACCGGGTTGAAAGCTGTATAAAATCCCGTTTAAATATATTTATGATAATTTTAATTTATTATCGTTAAATAGAATTGTTTTGAATTTAATTATAATTTATCAACTGTATATAGGTGTTAGAAATAGTTTTCTTTTCAAACGATCTCTGTTTTTGACGAAACAAGTTTTATTGGGATGCATATAATTAACTATTGCTATATTTCCAATTTGGATCCCAACGGAGTTGTTTTGTCGATTGACGAAATTTAAGGGTGAACCGATGGTTTTAATTTGAATTAAAACACGCTATTTGTGCAAACGGAGTCCGTTTTCAACAAACTAGTTTCATTGGTACCGTAATATCAAACCATACCATGACGTCCATTTTCGTAATCTTTGGAGTTAGTGTTTAGCGGTGCGTATATTTAATGGTAATATAAATAGTGGTAGGACTGATTTGCCGTTTACAAACGAAAACAAAAACTACCCCATATAAACCCACCCCTTGTAAATTTCTACTGGCTACCGTGCATTATTTACATCAGATATTTCCTCTCATACTTAATGCATGTCAAACCGTGTAGGGGCATTTCAAGCTGTACCTCAACTATACTGCGCCAACAGACTGTATAGGGTAAAGTGTCAAACAACCTCATCACTAGCTTTCAGCTACACTATAACTAGAACTGTATGCCCATGACCTAGAAAATATAAACATACAGTCCTAAAACGAGCACATGCTCTCGTCCGTCCTTATTTGCGTGAACGCCACACTGTAAACCCGTGCTGACCAAGTTTCAAATAAATGAAAAAAAATGATATTTCCAGTGCCTTTCTCACCACACTTCTCCCCTTATAAATAATAACGCTCCTTCGTTTCTTTTTCTAGCTCAGCAAGACAAACTCAATTCCGCTGTTTCTTTATGTTTGCAAAACCAAACCATTTCTACTTCAACATATATAAAACCGAACCCTAGTCAAACTCTTCAACCAATTTCAAACTGATGATAGATCTCAACGGTGGTAGTACGGAGGCGTGCTTGGAACCGATCCGCTAGCCATTGGCAGCGGGGTTTATGGGTGACATGTACGTGAAGGTATGAGTTTGTTAACGGAAGAGGGAGAAAAAAACCGGAGCAAAGCTTCTAACGAGAAGTTGAATGCATGCGGGGACTGAAAGGCATCAAGGGAAGAAGGTACATCAGTCATCACAGCTTTAACCTCGTGAAGTATGATAGTGTGGCAGATGCTGTGGTGAACAAAGAAGAGAAGCAGTGAATGGCAGGGTGCAGATTGTTTAAGGGAGCCGTGTTATGTATAAAATGAATACTGCACGGGAGTGGAAGGCCTCACGAAAATGTGAAAATGGCAATGGAGAATAAGAGTATGAGACAGTGGTACGACATTGGGTGTCGGGGCATAGTCGGACATAGAGTAATTGAGGTAAAACTAATTATTTAATAAAGAATATATTAATTAATTAATTATATAAGTTGAACCATTAAGTTACAACGTTAATAACTATGATTGCAAGGTCCGAATGGAGCAAAATCAAAAGCGTTGAGATCATAACGAAGAACGCTACATGCTGGAGAAATTTGGACAGAGTTGAAAGCCACTGTGATTTTCAGTTGAATTAAACACTGGTTTAATTTAACTGAAAACAAATTATTTTGGTGATGAATAGATATCAAGGTGAGTTTAACTCACTAACTTTATCCCGTTTATATTTCATATAAGCTCGGTTTTTGTTTTGTGTGCATTGTTTGCTAATGGTTGATGATTGAATGATTGTTTGTTTATATGTTTAATATTATTTAATATTCATCGATTAAATTAAATGTTTGTTTAATTTAATCAAATTAAATCATTATTTTAACGATTAGATTCCCAAACGAGGTAACTTACCTTGTTGGTTTCGTTTATAATAATATAAACGTATTAAATAAATAATTTGATGCTTGAATGGACATTATAAATTGTCGTTGACTGTTATTAGTTAAATTGTTCACTTTTGTTCATCATGATGAATAAAAACAAATATATTGTGGATAAAAATTTAGATAACCATTTTGATGTAGGGAAGAAAAGTTGGAGGGATCCAACCGAATTCCTCAAATATATTGTTTACTTATATGAACTATTAATTCATCTGATTGATTGTTGATTATTTATTGATACAAATTCAACATTTGTGGGATATAAACCAATATGTGATATTGGTTGGGGAAATTATCAGCAGATGGCCTATAAATGAATCGGTTTATAGAGATTGATTTACCGTCAAGTAAATCAATAGCAAGAAAGTTATAAAATTGTTTTATAACTAAAAATAAATTTGAAATCTATTTTTTATTAGGTTAATTTAAATGAAGTTTATTAAAGGAAATTAATAATTATATTTATCTGGTAAGTATAAAATATATAAAGTGAGATTGAGAGTTAATGAGCTTTGTAAATAAGTGGGCAGCAGTTAACAAAATGGTTAAGGACGAAATGAATTGTTTCAAATAACATTTTGATTACGATTATTTAATTTAATTTAATTAGATTATTAATTAAATTAAATGAAATTATTTAAATCGATTTTATAAATTAATTTAAAGGGAGGATTCAATTTTATTGTTTCAAATAAACAATTAAATGCAGTCATTTAATTTAATTAGATTGTTAATTACACCAAATATATTAATTTATTAATAACTAAGTGGAAATGGGTAACGAATTAACCTTGTTTTAAGTTGACGAAGTCAACTGCTTTATCAAGAATTAATCATTAGATAATTGTTGAAATTTTAATTAAGTTTAACTACTATAATTATAGTTAATTAGTTAGTTTCTGAATTGATTGGAAATGATTACTATTTAATAATAATCAAAGTGATAAATCTTGAAGTTAAGTGCCTTAACTGGAAGTTGTGAAGTCGTAAAGCCTAACGGGTAGTTTAACTGGAATGGTAAGTGAATTTATATTTAATGTGAACTCATATTAAGAATTTAATTAGTCGGACTTCTATAGATCAAAATTTGACAACTATAGAGGCAAGTTATAAATGGATAAATGTTACAAGATAAATTCTTGTATTTAAACAAGTTTATAAACAAGTATTGAATAGTTGAATTTTTTTTTTGATAACCATTACTAAAGGGTTAACCATTAGGTTATGATAATAATAAAGTGAACTATTTTTAATATCGAAATAGATTATTATTAATAAATAAAAAAAGGGGATAACCTTGTGCTTAGGATTAAAGCATTGAAAGCTTATGGAAACTTAAGAGTTGAAACAAGTTAAAATCTGATTTAGAAACTTATGTAAAACCGTAAATGGGATTTAAAAGCGTAAGGCAGAAAGTATGAAGAAATGTATTTGAGACCAAAGATGCAAGCTATGTTTAATAATTCAATGTGAAGTGAAGTATTTAAGAAAGGAAGTGTTACTAAAATGAACTCCAAACGAGTTTGGAACCAACTTATTAGTAGTCTTATTTATAACAAAACAAAACAAAGACTCATATATAATATTGGAAGAATGTTTTTTAAAAGGTAATCGATATGATTTTAAATTAAATAAAGATATTTAAGGTTGAAAATGAAGTTTTCAAAGTAACGATTATGGTTTTAAAAACCCATATTTAAGCTAAATAATATATGGAAACTTCCATGGTAATTATTGAAGATCGAGTTTTGTTAACAAACTTTTATTATTCTAATGATAAGAATGTCTTCAATCATGGTCTGAGGTAATTAAAATGCCCCAACTTGAAGGACTTCATGATTATCTAAAGAATGATATTGGTTTGGCTAACGAGTGTAGATGGGGAAATAAATATTGTATTTAAATTTCAGGGGTTTTAAGATTAAGTTAAGTGACTTCGAGGGTATTCTTACTTTAATAAGAAGAAAAGGCGGTGATCCACATATTTGAAGATATAAGAGTTTTGATCAACTACTGATGAATTAAAGAGGCCAAGTGATGCTGAATATTGAACCAGTAAATCCATCTTATTGTAAGGATGATTGATTGTTCATTTGATAGTTAAATAATCGACTATCAAATATGGCCAATACGATTGTTGGTACGGAAATACCGAGATCGAATTTATATTCGAAAACCATTCCGACCAATGAATACGAAATCGTGGAAGGTGCTGATTGAAGATGGAGCATTGAAGACCGTTGTAACGGAAGAACTACTCATTGAATTTCTAAGGGTACCTCCCGAAGATATTTTGACTTGTGATTCTATCGTGATTGAGTTCTGCGGATTGCAAGGACTACTAGCTGCTGATCTATAGGGTGATACCTAGGATGTGGCATGAGGGGTGCCTTCGGTTCATCCTGTTCCTGGATGACGTATATGGACGATGTGGGATTCAAAAGTAAATGGTGGCTAGATGTTCAAAAGACTGTAACCTCAAGCCTCACAACTGGGAAATGACAAAAATCGGGCAGGCAGCATGGCTATGTGGGTCGCACCTATTAGGGTGTATTGTCACCATCTAGAGAATATTCATTTTGTTAATTCTTTCATTTTCTGTATCTCCACGGACTACGGTGGCTGCAACCATAAGGTGGCAATATATTCGACACACTCAAGCGAAATGAGTCGTCGGTCATGTGTGGCCGGGTTGCAAGACGTTCTTGTTGAATCCAGTGTATTCCTCTCTAGAGGTACACTATCGGCAGGTGGTTCCATACCTTGTCATAGTCGGAATCCAAATTACAGTAAGCGCCGACGGTTTTGTTTGTCTACTATATATGTGGAGCGTGAGATGCAAGCGTTCTACTGTATTCTATTTACTTGTATTTAGACACTATTATAATATCAGATGATATATAAGATTTCAAACTGTTTTGGGTTATAGTAAGGTAAAAACCTGTTGTATTTATGTGTGGGTTTGGTCTTACTACTATCCTTTTCTTTCAAAAAGATTTGTGAACTTTAAAATCAAGTTGGATGATTCCCCTTAAACTGTGCGAGTTTTTCTCACTCTGGTTCACCAGACTGACCCGGTATTTGTAATGCTCGGGTTAGACCGGTTGTACAGGATCAGGTTATGGAATGCTGTGAAGTTCATAGACGGGCTGGAGGAGCTCATACATATGATATATATGATATTATTCCACTGTGTGTTGTATTCGTGGACAGGTTATTATAACTATCCAGATTTGTGAGCTGTACTCTGGTGGATGTATGTATATTTATTTAAGATCTTTATAAAGAGTTATTTCTATATTATATTTTGTTCCGCTGCGATGTGAGACTCTGTGCTTTGTTGATTCTTCTTCTTCTATTCTAATATTTCTTTATTTCTTATCTCACCCTCTAATTTCTTTCTATTAACGTTATGGTGGTTTCGATATTAGAATGTGGCATGAGTTAAGGTAAATGTATTTATGTCGATTTTCGGGCGTCGAATCCGCTGGGTCGTTACACATCTATTATTGTGTCCATTGCCATTCTCCTTGCTTTCTACTTATGTGCATGTTATTTTGTACATCAAGTATGCTGCTATGCCTAAGTATAAATAGATGCTAAGTAGGAAAGAACTCATAATGTTTTATGAATGGTTATGTATACCTCGAAAGAAATTTCACATAGGTTAAGAAGTAATAACTATGGATTAAGGAAGGATCCCCACAAAACAGAATATTGTTTCTGAAGGTCTATGAATAAGCCCGAAAGAAAATATTTAACGCCTCCATATTCTAATAAGGGAAAAGAGGTTGTGACTGCTTTGTACTATCGACATACAAATAGAAAAGAGAGGTTGAGAATAACATAGGATCAACCTTCAAGGAATAGGAAGAAACTACCCCCTTCGACACAAGAGTAATCTAGAAAGGGTAATAAGTTGATTAGATATGAACAAGGATCTTCTGACCCATTTACACAAGAGATATTCTACGTGGACCTAAGATTGCATATATAGCAAATGCTTTGAATAAAGGCTTTAAGTATGACTAATTAATGGAAGGTGGAGGCCTATGAATTAGGAAGCACAAGTATTAACCCATTCCAATACGGATCAACATCGTGCTTTACCTCTGAACAAACTATGAGGAAAGACAATGGTTTTTTTCTTCAAATGAAAAACGAAATTCAAACCTACTCACAAGGAACAACATTTGAAAAGGAAATGGTAAAAGATTATGAAGCCTTCATCCACAGATGGTAGCCTAATACAAGTAAGCCTTTGTCAATTTTAGTAAGACAAGAGAAATCAAAAGGAAAGGTATGTATTGCCAGCGACGTCTTCGCATGCTATATGCCAAAAGCAAGGCCAAAAAAGTGTCTAATAAGGGAAACCAAGAGTTATGGTTAAGAAATAAATGGTTAAGAAGTAATCCTCTAGAGGCAAAATCAAAGCTTAATTTTCCTGTAGAATATTAACTAATTACCTCAATGGATAACATCTTACACTTAACAAAAGGAGAGCTTGATTATTATCCTTCATGGAAAAAGGAATTAAAATATGATAGGAATAAGGGTCGCTAATACTTTCATTACCACTTAATGAATGGTCACGTAACCAATCAACGCAAAGACCTTATGAAAAGGATATTTCATTTCTGTATACTGGGAAAACCAAAGGAATATATAAAGGAATGTAAATAAGTTTTATGAGAATTTAAGTTCTAAAATAAAATAAAATTTCTTACAGGGATGATAGTTGAAAATCAATCCAAAAATAAGAAATTTTTCTTATTTAGGGGTGAAATTCCCTTAATAAATGGATAAACTTAAAAAAGTCCTTGACGTAGTAAAGGCGCTTCCCAAAAGGGAGGAGGGATAAGCATCTGGATATCCAGACACTTATTAGATTCCTTCGTATAACAAGATCTTTCCCCAAAGAGAGATGGGGGTAATTCCAGGAAAAATATGTTTTGTTCCAAGTCCTAGGTATACCTAAGCACCTCCTGAGGGTGGTGGGAAGCTCGAGGGATGCGTCAAGCACTGACAAGCCCCTGATGCAGTAAAGGCGCCCTCTCGAGGAGGAGTAGGTAATCGCTAGTGCACAATTTTGAATCCGAATAAGCACACTCTTCCTCTGTTCTTTTCAGAACTGCCTCTTTATTGGCATATGCACATCGTGTCTACAATCTATGTCGAGCGCGCTTTACCTCTAATTATGTCCCATCCAATAGAAGGGAACAAAACCTCAAAAGCAGCACTAAAGATGCCAAGCCGCTGCTGTAGAAAAATCCTAAAAAAGAAAAAGAAAAAGCCAGTTAAAAACCGAAAGCGATTTTCTATCTATCATTTTTTGAAGAAGAATATGGAGTTCTACTATCTTATTACCTAGAGAAGGGTTTTTCGATTTTTATGAGTTGGAAGAGACATCATGCATATTAATTACTTCCAGAAGAGGGTTTTCTGGACATCTATTATTCTAATACCCGAATCTGGGTTTCGGGTCTTATATGAAGCCGAAGATGGATTCATATCAATTATTTCTAAAGATGGTTTCTAGACTTCTATTATTCTAGTATTTGAATCTGGGTTTTGTGTATTATCTTAAGCCAAAAGTTCATCTTTAATATGTCCAAAAGATAACTGCTAGGCTTCTATTATTTTAGTACCTAGTTCTAGGCTTCAGGTCGTTTTTCAAGCCAGACGCGACTTCATGTTTATTATTTCCATGAGGACAATTCTAGGTTTTTATCATCGTCTAAATCTAAGCCGAAAATGGGCTCATTTATATTTCTCATTTCCAAAAAAAGGTTTCTGGATCTCTATCGTCCTAATATCTAAATCGATATTTCAAAACTTCTATTATATCAAATATAGTTTCATATTTGTTTCTAAAAGAATAATAATAGGTTTATATCAGTTATTTACCTAAACCTAAACTAGAAGTGGCTTCATTAATATTTAGAGAAATTCGGAACAGAGATATATGACAATGTAGGGTTAAAATAAGTTCTATCAGTTAAATGCTTTATCAGTTCTTGTGGGAAAGTTGATTTCTCTCCCATGTTCTGCATTGCAATTTTTGAGATGACATATCCCCTTCTTTAATACTTTAACTTGATTAACATATTTACAAATATGATGGTTGGCATTGTATTTCCATTTATGCTAAAAATATTTTCAAACTTCGTGTTTCACTTTCTTAACCAGTCTTTTACAGCTCTTCGTCCAAGTCCTTCTGGGGATAAAAGATGTCATTATTAAAATAATTATCAAATAATTGTAGGAATCCTAGCAATCCTCTAATTGGAATACTATGTCGCAAACTTACTCTCGAAGCATGTACCTGTGCTTTTCAAATTCTACCAATGACTGGCCTTAAATAGGTTCTTCCTTGCAATGAGTTCCTTTTCCTGTTGAACAAGCTTCCCTCGAGATTCGTCCTCTGCACCTGGAGACTTTGCACGATTACCTTTTTGCTTAAAACTTTTTAAAACACTCTAGGTCGAGAGAGTTATCCCTGAATTTTGGAGGAATAGAGTCTACGGAGGAATTTCTCTCCCTTTAGTGCTAATTATTATTTAGACAGAAGGAACCTCTAGAGAATTGGATCAATGGGAAGCCCGAACAAAGAAAAATTATACAATAACACTATTTACAAAGAGGATTTGTAGTACATAGTTCAACGATAATAAGATGACAGTGAAACTGCAAGCATATCAAAAAGGAAAAATTTTCATATTAACTCATTTTAGATATTTACATAATCTCAGGGTGATTCATACAAAATCGAATAATTTAACCTTTCTGGAATAAATATTTCTCTATAGTACGGAAGTTTCTCAGGTGAAAGATCAATGGTTAGCGAGAACACTTTGGGAAGGTTCCATGTTCCCTTCGGATGTCGGTCGAACCAAAACTCTCATAGGTACCTACTATGGAAGCGCCTAAGCAAGCCTCCACTAAGATCTCCAAAAACGAGAAGTCGTCGTTTGTATAACGGCAATAAGCTTCCAAGAGAAAACCAACCAAAACTTATCTTACTTCTATCAGCATCCAAAAAAGCATCATTAACTCTTTATTTTCTTTGCTAAGGCTCTCACTCCGAAGGCGGCCTTCTTTAAGCAATGACCTGCTTCGTCACTTTTAAATGACATCATGAAGGAGGCATCCTTGCTTAGATCGAAATTTTATCAGATAAGTCATTATAGTCCCTTATTTGCTTATCTATCTCCTTCCATAAGGAGTTTATTTCTGCTTCCATTTTACTAACTTTATCCTTAAAAGATATTTTGTGCTTTCAATGAATCTGAAGTTATAAAATTATTATGTGACCAATTTCTAACAAATAAATGAAGCATTACGAAAAGCAATATCATACCTCAACAATAGGTGTCGAAGAGGGTGTTGCTAAGCATGCTTCGACAATATTAACTGACTCAAGAATCAATGAAGGCTCAGTGGGTTCAACATGCCTTAAGGAATCAAAGGCTTCGGCGTTAGAAGTACCTTTCTGTAATAACCCGCTATTTTTAATGATTAAATCCCAATTTAAATCGAAATTTTTATTTTGAAATTATTCTATGAATTTTTATAATGGGATTTGAAATTTGTATTACGTACAGTGAGACCTAGAAACTGTGAAAATTTCGTCGGAAAATTTGAATGTTTGTCGGATGCGCAATTTTCAGTGCAAAGCTACACATAACAGTTCAAATTTTAGCTATTTTAAAATCTTTTCAAAACCAGTTCGGACGAACATGAAAAATATTCTATTCGATGTCACAAATCCGGCGACAAATTTCATTTCACGAAAATCGGACGTTTTGATCTCCATTTAATTGTTTTTCTGTCTGAATTTTACGTTTAAGGGGGTTCGTAACGCGTTTTTGAACGGAACATGCTGACACTGCAAATTATATACCGTTGTGTCCCTCTCGTCGCATTGATTTCCGCTATATATTCATTTGTTAGTTTCAGTGCTTGGTTCGCGCTGTAATTGCGAAAAAGCTTGCATTGTTCATTTTTGAAACAGAGTCATCTGAGTTCGATGTGTCCCTTTTCCGATCTTACATACTTTTCTAGCCATTTTGTATCTGCAAAACTTGTCTTTTTATTTTACTAAACCATTCGTTTATTATTTTATTTTTTTAAAGGTTAAGTAATGGACATGTTTATTTATAAAAATACATGCATGCGTTGTTCCATGTTCTCTTTTATTTTTACAAAAGCCAGGCACCTTCCTATTGTTTAGTCATGCACGTCCATTTCTCTTATTGTTTCCCAAAACATGTTCACGTTACTAAAATCATTCTTTGTATGCATGCACCCCCTTAATGTTTCAAAGCTATGCACTCATTCTTTTTTTTTTTTTGGTTTATTTGTTTCCAACGCCATGCAACATTCATTCGTTCCTCAACGCATGGACTCCTCTTTTCTTGTATGCATGCTACCCACTCAAGCATGCACACATCCCATTTAATTACTTTTTCAATGTCTTTGAAGTGGTGCATGCGTTTCCTATTCCTTTTTCAATGCATTTGGGTTCGATAAGCAACATTTTCATTTCGTATATATTAAAAATATTGAACGTTGGTTTTTATTTATTTTGTTTTTGTAACTCTTTGACTTTTCGTTTTGTTTCACCAGAGCTCCATCTTTCAAAAATAATTTCCTCATTCCCCAAGGCTGTTGCTTTGAATTTCCAATACACTGTTTCGTTAAAGAAAAACGAACGGATAGTTCCTTTGTGTACAAGAACAAAATTTACATTTGATAGCTGTTTCGTAGTTTATTTTCTTTCCTCAGCTCACGTTCTCCATCTCATTTAAAACACGTTTTCCAAGACCTCATGATTTAAGACTGATTCTCCTTTACTACGTGCTTTAAAATCGCGCCCGCTTCCAAAAATTTGAACGCATCCTTTGGGGGCAACAGCTTTTCACATAATTTACGTTATTATATTATTCATTAACTGCTGCTTCGTTTTTCACTTCGATCCTTTTCTCTTTAGTTCCCATCACGCCATTTCAGTTCCTCCGTCGCCCAGTTTCCCTTCCGCCATTTTCCACCGAACATCCCAAACTCCCAACCTCCGCCCACTTTTCTTACTGCGTCGACCCCTCAACCTGAAGTCGTCGCCCCAACTGCTAGTGCCTAAGCCACCCCTCCGTGTCCAGCTTCGCACATCAGCCTCTCGCTCACCTGACACCGCCCCTCCGACAGGCCAGCTCCACATGTTTTTCGCTGCCATGACATCCCGTCCCCTGCTCCACCAGAAAACAACCTCGCCCACTTGCCGTTTGCACCCGAATCTGCTTCCGAAACTTCCCCATCATCACAAGCTTCCACCTTTCCGTGAGTTTGCATATAGATATATTTATATATGGTGTGTTTGTGGTTATAAGGATGCGTATGAGTTTATGTCCAGTATGTATTATATATATGTTTTGGTGCGTGATTGTGTGTGTGATGATACTGGAAGTGTGAGTATTTCGGTGAGTTTTGATTGCTTGGTGTTAGTTCTATGTGTGGTTATATTTTTTTTGAGTCTATGCCTGTTCAAGACAGTGTGACTATGTGTTTATATATATAAATAGATTTACATAATAGTTTTAGTAGTGTGCGTTTTGTATGGGTGTGTGTTATATATTTTTGTGTTATAAACATGTTAATGATTTGAGTGCGTTTATATAAATTATAAAACATATTTTTGGTGTGCGTTAAATTTTAATATATATACAATATTTTTGAAAAAGAAAATAATTATGTTTATTTTTGGGGTTGAGTGCGGTGTTAAGATCGAAACCATTCCCGAAACCCAATACCCGAACTGACCTATTGAAATTCCCCAACCTCCTCCTATAAAAAAATATGTATATAAAATTAGTGATCGTTGAGTAGAAATCATTCCGATCATGCCTAGAAGTTGTTGTCTCATCCAATGTCAAATCTGTCCATCGTCATCTCCATTTCTGTGCCACGAAGGGTGAGTTTATCTCACACCTGACTCACATTTATTTCATGGATGTTAGATCTGCTATTTGAACTGTTATGAAATGTGTAGAGCTGCTATTAGAAATTGTTTGTATAAAATGTACACTTTCATGTATAAAAACAATATTTATATGACACGTAGTTACACTGATTATATATATATTGTGATTGTTGCTATGTGATTGTTGTTGATACCCTAGTTTAAAGAAAATTCACTACGGGTTGAAATGATACATACCCGAATGAACATTAGAATAGAGAAAATTTGTTATAGGTTGAAATGATAGACCTGAATGATTTTTAATGAATTTGGGATCGCGGGTTGAAATGATAGACCCATAGAAATTTTATAAATCGCGGATTGAAATGATAAATATCTGTATTACTTGGTCATAGGGTAGAAAACTATATACGGACATCGTTGGTCATGTTTTCGAAGTTAACTAATTGAGAAATTTAAATTTTTTTATTAATTTAAGATTTTATATTTTATACTTCAAAGATTTTAAACTTAAATTTTTATGAATTTTAAATTATATGTTTTAAATGATTTTTGAGTAAACACAGATTTATATGTTTGTTTAAGATTTTACTTATAATTTTATCTATTTTAAACCATATAATTTATTCGTATATGTATATTAATTTTGTTTTATTATAATAAATATTTCTTTAAATCTATTTTTATATTATAATCTATTTTTATATTATTTTAAACTTATAAATGTTTATAATCTATTTTTAATTAATTTTAGAATTTTATAAACTTATATATATACATATCTGTTTTCAAAATAAATTTTCTTATATATATTTTATAACTTTAATAATAAACTCAAGATGGATAAGTTAGATTTCGCAATTTTCGAAGTTTAAAGAGTAAATTTATATAACGATAACTGAATAACGAATGAACTCATATTAAGCTATGAATTCGAATTGATACAAAATTTTAGTAGAGATGAATGTGAATTGGGTAAATTGGTTAATTTTAATTTATAATCGATATGAATTGAATTTAAATTTTATTCTATTAAACATGAATTGGAATATATATATATATCTATGTTATATGCGGAATTGGATTTTATATTGTTTGGTTTGAATTAAGAATTTTGATAAATTGATGCATAAGAATGGTTTAAATAGCATTTGTTTGAATGGAAATATAAAATTTTGATTCAAAGTGTAGAAGTAACAATTTTGAACTATATGACCTGAATTATGAAGTAAGATATAATTTGTTTAAATTGAAATGTAAATTTTAACTTAAATCGTATATTCGAATTCGAACCAAAATGTCGGATTTAAATGAATCGACTTGAAACGATTCCTTGTGAAGGATTTTTTTTAATTATTTGAATTGTTTCGAACTTGAATTTTTGTGAATATAAACCAAACCAAATATTATCGAAGTTAAGTGGTTTGGTAGCGATTTAAATGGAAATTAAGAAGTTTAAGGTATAACTAAAATATAAGTCGATTTTGGATTTAAGATTCAATATGCGAATACTTTCAAAAAATTTATTGAAGTTAAAATGTTATTGTATTAGTATATACTATATTTGAAATCTTTACGGTATGGTTCTAAATTGATTTGATTTAAACGATTTGAGTTATTTCCAAAATTTTAATATAATCGAAGTTAGATATTTGATTTTGAATTCAAAATTTGAACTTGAGATTTCGTATAAACTATTTTATAAAATAATGACCACGGTGTGAAAAATGTAAACGATTGGTTGTTAAAGAGACCGGGATCGACTATTGTCATGCTCTCTGCCAATGCCGAAAACCACTTTAACAACTGTGTACGCAGTGGAGTTCCAAAATGAGTAGGGGATGATTAGTCCATTTTATTTTATTTCATATTAATTACGAGACTCTGACTACCTTGAGTCAGCTTGATGTGGCCAAAACAGGAGCTATGCACGGACCAAGTGAGCCCATACCTCTTATCGAGCACACTTCTTCGATATTATTCTATTACTGTTGAGATTCGATTTGGGCCCTTTTGATTATAGGAGTTTGTATCGAGGTGGGCGGTAGTAGCTACTATGCGTTACCACCAGTCCGACTCTACAAACGTGAATCCACCCTGGCATTCCTTACGTGCCTTGTCACATGCCTTATACGACCCCACTACGATTTTTTTTTGTACTGTTTTATATGATATAGCCCTCTGATTAACCTCCAGTTTACAGAGGAGTTACGGTACTGTATATACTATGAGAATACATAAACGGTGTAAGGGTAATCATGGTAATCCCGCTTACGCTATTTTGATACTTTTACTTTACTGATAGACACTATTGTATATAGTGTGGCACCCCTAAGTCCCACATCGTGGGAGCCTGTGTGAAGTGGGTATTTATATAGTAGAGCTCATCTCTTACTAACGCTGAGGCCTTTTGAGGAACAAAACCCCACACCTATATGGTGGCTATGTTGGGGACAATATCTTGCGTGAACGGAGTGCAGATTGTTACAGTGGTATTAGAGCCAATACTCGGCCGGAATTGTGGCTCCTATGTGGACCACAACGCCTGGATGAGGTGTTTGTGAGCCAACGGGGACGTTGGGCTCTATAGGAGGAGAGAATGTAACACCCCTAAGTCTCACATCGTGGAAGCCTGTGTGAAGTGGGTACTTATATAGTAGAGCCCATATCTCACTAACGCTGAGGCCTTTTGAGGAACAAAACCCCACACCTATATGGTGGCTAAGTTGGGGACAATATCTTGCATGAACGGAGGTGCGGATTGTTATATATAGCGTATTATACTATATAGTATTAGTTTGAAGATCCTTTGAGGATGGTGATCCCAAATATCCTTTAAGTTACTAATTGCATTTCATCGAGGATTTCATTTGAGTTGATTTATTTCCATAAGAATGTTAGTCCTGATCCGAGTTGTTTTGTTTTTCATTATTGCTCGGGTCAGATCGATTATCACAGTTTCAAGATTAACTCTTGGAGTTGGAGCTTATATTGGATTTTTGCTCATCTATATCTACCTGTTCAGTTGATCCAGTTCTAGCTATTCTTTTCATTTCTGTTTATGTAGTTATATTTCATTAACTGTATTAGACTTCCGCTGTATTATTTTAGTAAACTCTGGTGTAAAATTTATTTAGTAGCTTCATGAACTACTATTGTATTTTAAATTTTTCGGTGCGAGATATTAAATTGCTCTATATCTGTGCCTGTGATCTGTGATTCATTCTATTTACCTCAGAAGCTAATAACAATCTGTTGTTTTGGGCGTTTCAAGTTGACATGTTTTGTCGATTCGGCACGGTCAAATGGGGTTGTTACACTTTCCCCACATTAGAAGTATCATCATTTTTGGGAGACTGGCAATCTTTTTCACGACTATCATCTGGGGATGTTTCCCAACCCTCAGCGCCAGCTGTAGTGTTGAAATTGCTGAGATTTTCTGTTGGGCTTTCATCATTTTCATCATCATCATTGTCAAAAGAACTCTCCGTATCATCATCTGAAGCTTCATTGTCTTCGTTGTTGTCTTCATTAGAAGCATCCTTGTCAATTTTTGGTATTTCGAAAGAAAGAAGACTCTCGGTATGCATAAATCTCTTTTTTAAAGATTTCAGCCCCCTTCTCAAGAATGTCAACTTTTCTCCAAAACTTTTTCACTATATCAAAAGGCAGGTTAGGGAATCTCAGATGTGTTCACTTATCGTTGTTCCTAGAGAAGTAGGTAGGGGGGCATCCGTAAAAGTGTTTGTTAAAATTTCACCAAACAGTGAGCCAAGAATTGTCAAATTTCCTCTTGCCATCCCTAAATGCAGCAAGAACTTTAGAAAGAGTTTTCTTTCAGACACCACTCCTTGAGGTCGGAAGAAAAAAAATGTTATTTCATACCCAAACCTTATAATTCCTTTTTGACCTATTTAATGCAATACTTAGCTCCAGATTCTAAGTTAAAGAGGATTGCACTGAATTCTTCTTCTCCAAAAGGGATGCCTTCGCAGCATCTAATTACTTCAGAGCTTCGACCATTGTAGTAAACAAGTCAGAAATTGGATCTTCAAAGCCCAATTTTCTTCTTAAAAGTAAGTAAATCGGCAATATCCTTTTGAAAAAAAACTTTTAACAAGATGTGAAAAGAATAAGGAAAAAATATAAGAAATGGAGACATAATAATTAAAAGAATGCCAAAGTAGTGAATTATGGAAAGCTGAAGAGCGATAATAGTTTTTTGTTTTAAAGAAGAACTAAAGGGAATAAAAGGATAAGATAACAAAGGAGAGCTGACTAACGCCTTAACTAAGTCGGATAAAGAAAATTTCGAAAGAGGGCATGATGAGGAGCCTACGATGTTGGCAACCGTCGGGGGAACGGATAAGAACCCAGTGCAACGTATATTTTCTCCAAAAGAATAAAACAGCTAGTAGGTTAGAATGACAACAATGGACCAACCCCAACAGAGGGACCTTCCACCAGAACATCACTTCTGCAAGCTTGCTGAGAAACACCGGTTGGTAGTAAGGGAACAAAAACAGAAACTATTAATGTTTCGGCTTCACTTCTCACGGTTGCAATCGAAATTAAATTGGTGACTTTGGCTTTTTTGTTGGACTGGCCTTCTGTCATAGATTCAGAATGCCTCTTTTGTGTTGCTACATTAATACTATAAATTTCTTTCTCAATTCCACGCTTTTGAGAAGGAGTAGGGGTGACACTAGAAAGAGGAGCAACACTCATGGTATCGGAGGCAGTGACCACGAAAGGAAAAATGATTAAGGAACAAAATAATGAGACTTTCTTACACTTGAGAAAAATTTGAGGCGAATGTGTGACATGGCAGAAAAACTGTGGGTTACCCATCACCAAATATCGAGCACCTGATAGTCTGTAGTGCATTATTAATGGATACCCTAAGATTTTTTGGCTAGCCAAAAGAATGGAATTCTTCATAAGGAGCATGAAGGTTAAGAGAGAAGACCTTTTCCACTAGGACGAAGAAGCCTTGGCCATCTCATTCATGATTAACTTTGCTACATTGCATGATGTCTTTAGCACCGCACTTCGGATTAAAATCATAACACTATTAAATAAAGAAAGACTATGTACAACATTGTAACAAAAGAGCTTCAATATAATCACTAAGTTTGGAGAAGGTTCTCGAAATGCCGGGAGGACATCTAGCAAAAAAATAAATGATGTTTCCATTCTTTGGACTTATTGATACTCCCTTCAACCAAATTTAGCTAAGGGTTGGCCTTAGTTTTAAGGATTCATCTGGCTTAGCTTCGCCAAGTGGACAAACTGTTTAAGAGCAGTGGCACTAAGAAAAGAACCTTAGGCTCCCAGGAGAGAACATCCAATCCAAGAATACATGTATAAGCATCAAAGGCAAGCTTTGTTATAGCACTCTTAAGATGATGGAGAAAATCATAAATGAAAGAATGGAAAGGGATAAAGCGACCTTGCCAGATATGGATTGTAGTGAACATGAAGAACTATTCTAAAGGGCTATTAGTAGTATCCTCAACTTTCGGAGGTATAATGACAACTCCCTAAAAAACCACAATCCTCTAATATGGAGTTGACTTCGTCTTTAGAGGAGATGAAGGGATGTTTCTTAGCAACAACAACCTTTAGAAGATCCCTCTCCAGAACTTATTGGGAAGACTCACTTCCACTATCAGCGAGAGCTTTAGAACTGGCCTTTTTAACTAATTTCTTCTTATTAGATATGACTCTGCCAAGTGATATTATTTTGGTAATAATAATATGAGATGGTAAAAGAATGAGATTATGTTAAATACGAAAAGAGAAGCACTCATCCTTACCGAACCCCTGCAAATATCACTATAATGAAATGTATAAAATGTGGGGCTTTCGATAAGAGGTAAAATGGTTTGGCCACTAAATTTAATTGGACCATATTTTATTATTATAATCTATTCTACTACATCGAAAATTTTAGGTCCCAAATCCTTTAAAAAGAATTGAAGGAGATAAAATCTTGTTGAAATTGGATAAATTCTAACTTTAATCCTAGAGAATTCACTCCATAAATAGAATATTTCAAATTATCAAAGAAAAACTGGATTGAAATTCGAGATTAGTCATGATTCAAGCATGAACTACGATATAGTATTTGTATCTAAATTTTAAGTTGATCATTAGCAATCGATTTTGGATTAAAATTCAAAGACTTAAATAATTGAGAAAACAACCGAATTTAGAACCAATTTTAAGGCTCAAACCCTGAAATCGGAACAAAGATATTTACCTTAATTTTTGATCTTAATGAGCTAGAACGACTCAAGAAATTTTGGAAACTTTGATACTCATATGAAGGTTCTTCAAATGCATAAAAGAGAAAATGAAGAAGGAGCTACATCTATTTATAAAGAGAAGTTTACATTCGTACAACCATCAGGTCAGATCTAGACGAATAGATTATAGCTCCAAAAAGCGGGAAAAATAAATCATCACTCAAAAAATATGCTAGTTGGACTTATCGATTTGAAAAGTTGGGAACACCCTTTACTAGACAGGGGAGGTGGAGGGGAAGGAGGCAATTATTAGTACCAAAATAACTAGGAGAAAACCTAAAGCCAATCACAGGATGAAGGGTTGCTGAAGGTAAGCAGGCCTTCGGCTTATATATTATCACTCCTTAATCTAAGCTATTTGGAGAAAAGTGGAGAAGCTATAAGTTTAGTTCCTCAAGGAAAGCCCTTCCTTATGGAAAACCCTATTGGAGTAACTAGAAGGGCGCAGTCATCATATTTTTTAACTTTAAGCATGGAAGCTAAGCTTGGCATGTCTTTCGGTCAAGCCGAGGGAAATTTGCAAAAATGCTTAGGTCTCTATCGAATAGGCATTGAAACCAAGCACCTTGTGCAAAGGAAGACGATGCCAAAGCAGCATAAGAAGCCGTGAGCGTCTACAAGTTCACTTCTCCGGCAACTAGATAAGGCTACCATTTCCGGAAGAGTTCCTTCGGAAACAACTACAACGGCACCATACTAAGCTTCAAGAGTTAATTGGAGGTGTCTTCAGTAAATCTCTGCGTTAGTGTAACACCCCAAAATTTAATAAATAATAATAATATGAATCAGATTAATAAAACGAATAGTAATTAACAAAATATTCAAAATTGGATAAAATGGACTTCACCGTTCTATTCGTTAAAAATTCTGATTCATGTAGACTATTGATTTGAGTAAATCGAACTTAGTATGAACTAGATATGATGAATCAAAGTTTGAATTTAAATTAAATAATTTAGATAATTTACTCAGAAAAGTGCAACGGTTATTGGGCGATCTAGTCCTAATATGGGTCGACCGCTGTGTTGATCCAAGAGTCAACACTATTGTCGACACACATAAGGGGTGGGTCGACCCACCCGAAGCCAGGCATGAGCCCGTGCCTGGCCAAACTAGCCTGGTTCAAGATAATTCTTTTACTGGCTCATGCTGATGTGTTTTCTATGGCTTGGTTTGAAACCCTAATATCTTATGGCCTAGACTATTCTATCACACCTATAAATAAACTAGCAACCCTCACTCTTTTTCTACACAAATTATTCTTCGTATTCTTCCTCCAATCTATAATGTTCTGGAAATAAAATTAGGGAAAAGTTTCGGTGCTGTCAAAATGTAGATCTGAAAGGATATTCTGCTTCTACTTCTTTTCAAAAGTCCTTTCTTAGATCTATTACAAATATCTGTGATTTCTATATTATTTTTAGATTAGCAATCTAAATAAAAAGAGGAATTTTGACACTAAAATATATTGGATCTAAAAGTATCAGTGTTTATAAGTTTAATCTTTTGCATGTTATTATTCGTTTTAATTACTATCGGTTAACTATCCCTTTTTTAGTTATTATTTTTTTATATGTACATTCCTCCTCCTTATCCTATTTATGTCATTGTTTTATTTACGGTCTTATTATGCCTACTTATTAATTGTTCTTTTCTGAGCATGGATCTATTTCTCCTTTTCCTTTTGTTTTGCGGTTAGCCTAGGCCAACGAGAGCCTAGGCCTTTACTGTTTGAGTTGCATAAAATTGCAATATAAAGTTAAAAAGGGGATTTAGGCATATTGAAACTTATGAATGATGGACTGTACATTTGGGAATATTATAAAGGAAGAATATGCAAACATAAAAATCAGAATAGGTTGTACTTAATTGTATATTAAATAAACATGTCACTAGAAAACACGTAAATTTGAGCAAGATATACTTAATTATACATTAAGTAAAACATCTTATTATAACGTGTAACTTACAATCTATATCTGAAAACATCTGAGCAGGGATCTATCTGACTTGGGAAAAGGGTTGTGTAAAGAATTACATTTAATAAGAAATGTTATTTACAACCTAAGAATATAACATAGGATTATATTAAGCTTATTAATGAACTTAAAACTCCTAATTTAAACATGTGTGGTTAATAAGCTAAGATGTCCATTATGGTAAAATATGTGGGGACTTATAAATCCTAGTTAAATTGGGAGCCAAGCCTAGTGGTGGCTTGTGTCAATCTGCTACTTGTTTATTTGTCTGGAACCCATATCAGTCAGTACCCTCCTGTTATCTCACGAGTCTCGCACTAAGTTGGGACCAGGGCACACTTTACTAATTCTTAATTGTAAGAGGTTCAAATTCTAGAGGTGGGTACGGGCGCGTTCTGGCGGAACCATGAGCGTGCATTGTTCCAATTGGGGAAGATAATGTGTTGTAACACCAGTGGATAAGGCATTGACTTTTAGTTGATGGGTCTGGGACTGATATCCCTAAATTCCATAGCTGGCACAGGTTATTCGTGTCTTTTTAGGAATCCGATCACTGGGTAGAAATTAGGTAAAATCTAATTCTGATATTCTGGCAGTTGGTGCAGAAGTTCTAGGGATATGAATGAGAAGCTGATCTATAACAGCCCAGATTTTTAACCATTTAATTTAATATTTAAAGTTGGGTTCAAATATCGATTTGTATTTTAATGGTTTGAATTTAATAATTTTGAATATTATATTAGTTTAATTAATAAAATAATGATTTAATTTCGAAATAGTCGAAATTGGCTGAATTTGCAATATTGTATGATTTGATAATATAAGAGGATTTATTTATGTTTATATTTAATTTTATTTATGATTTCATTATTAAACGATATTTGAACATTTAATTTATAATTTAATTATAAAGCAAGCTGCAGCGGCGCGATAGTTCATACTATTACGTTTTGAACTTTAATTGAATGTACAGGATCCAAAATAAGTTGGATTTCTTCGATATAAGAAACTTATGAATCTATTTGATAATAATTCTCTGATGAAGCAGAAAAATCGAGTTTTCGTACTGCAGATTTTGTTTTATGCCCAAACAAATTTTCAAATAGTCGCTATGGAATTTGTTTAAATAATATAACGATTTATAATATAAAAATAAAGAAATTTTAATATAATGAATATCGTTTTGACTCGGGATTCAACCTAGAGTATTTTATTTTGAAAGTATGTGAAATTCTACTCGGGTATGTCCAATTATAATATTTTAATATTATTTTATTGAGGTATTCAAAATTGGTTTATTTTCATTTAAATTGGACCCTTTAAAAGGGACTTTGTTCAAACATTCTCCGCTTTCAACAATTTTTTTTATTAAGACCGTAATAGCTATTTATTGCTGGATTACAAGTTTCTTGCAAATCGGATTTATTCTGTGAGCGTGGCAAAATAAAATATAAATAAATCGGCCATTTGAGCATAAACAAGGGCCGTTTTCGCAAATGGACTTGGAATTCGACAGAACAAGATTCATTATGATCGTAACGTCAAATTATACCATGAAATACATCCTCGTTACAAGCAGAATTTGTATCTAAGCACAATAATCAATGAATAGTGTTCCGAAATGGCGATAGGTATGATTAAAGTTTGCTAGTCATGTCAATAAAAATCTTCAGTCACATCATAATAAAATAATATAATAAAATATTAATTTTTACCCTATAAAATAAACCCACCGCAATCTTTCTCTATACCCAAAATCACTCTTCTACTTTCTCGTTTTCTGTTCTTGCTTCAAACGAAAACTTTAGTAAATACCCCCACTTTTAAATTTGAAATAACAATTACATTAATTCAATTTTTCCTTTAAGTAATTTACTCTTGGATGCATTAAATCCACGAGAGAAAGGGCTTAAACCTGGGGGGTGTTTTATTTGATTCGATCACTGTATGGAGGCAGATGCTCCTACAGTCGCTGCTTAGGGCACGGTTCTGTGAAGCTTATAGGAGATGAGGAGCATTACTGTCAAAAGGAAGGTTGGAGGACAGAGTCAAGCGCGCCGGACGGGCATAGTGGCGTCGCATGCGATGATTGGTGGAGGCGACAATGGCGGATTGGGGCATCGTAATTTGTGTTGAGTTTGAAAACTGCAAGGGGATTGCGTTGGTCAGAAAAGGAGGATCCGACTAGAGTTAGTGAGGTCATCCTCTGGTGAACTTCGGTTGGCCAGGTGAAGGGTATGCTGTCGAGTTGACCGGTGATATTGGGAGTGTCGGAGGATGGACAACTTGACGGGATTTTGGTGTTCAATGTCGATCATACAAAGAAGAAAAGGAAGACTATATTTTTAGTTACTGGAAATGGTGGTAATCGCTTGTGATGACCACCCATAACCCCTGCACTAAACAAGAGGAATAATGCGCTAAAAGTTGTGCCAGGCAGTTATGGACGATCATCAGAGTAGGTAAACACAATCGATACCTTTTGTAATACTCACAACGCAAGGATAAAATATAATAGAACATATACAACAGGTAGTAATTGTGAAGTAGTAAACACTAGGCTTTTGTAACAATCAGAAAGTAATATCCATACACTTGGAAATAGTGTTTATACAAATTGCCTCACTACATCACTCAGAGAATAGCAAACAATAGAAAGCCAAATACTATATAGTAAAAAGATAGTATGCCAGCCTCCTGCTCGCCTCCGAACAGCTACATCGATCGCACTAAGCAATCACCTGTCACCTAGTATGCCCATCAAAAAATGGATGAACAACCCGAGGTAATAAGAGGGAATCATAAAACCTTAAGTCAGACAACAGTCTTAGTGAGCAATAAAATAGCTAACAGACTTCAATAATAAAGTATATAAGGATAGGTAGATTTACCAACCACTACCCAATACTAGAGAAGAACTCACACTTATCTTTCCCACATCCGACAGTGATAGCCTTTACATTAAACAATTCAATCATACTTCCACGGAAACCAGAACACATAACACCCATTCAATCATGGTAAAGCACTCATCTCATCCAAATTATATATCTCATGTAAACCATACTAATCATATTCAACGTCCCTCAAGCCAAGCCCCAGAGGCCTAAACCAATATCAGACAAGCACCCAAGGAACATCTCCTTTGACGTTGGACAATTTACATATGACAGTACAAATAGAGCAACCAAACAATCAAACATCCATGACCGACTCTAGATATCACCGCTAATCCTGCTTTGAAACCATCGTTAATCGTATGACGGCCCATCATGAATGCCATATGTCAAGGCCTAATGGTAACATCGGTTCCAGCACAACTCCGTATGCCTTGACAACTCGTATGTTTGTCTTCTCAAATCTCGACAACTAGGCCCTTCACGACTGCCTAAGGTAGCTTTGAGTCTGCTAGAAATTATGATAACAATAACCTCTCTGCCTTTGCATCTCTAGCCATCAACTCCGATGACTATTCATTAACTTAAGTCCCCCTTGAGTATCCATTATCCACGAACTCAAAACACCCTTGAGTCGTCTTCCCACTCGTTGCTTTACACTAATCAACGAACATACTTAACCCTTCAAATATTCCTTCTTTAATTTACTTCGAAGTCACCACATCACTGAGCCAAATAACATCACTGCGTTGCGGCTAGGGTTTGGGGGGTTACCCCCGAAAAATATTTTTTTGGACCTTTTTGTTCAAATCTGAGTCGTACCCAAAAAATAAAATTTCCAGAAATGACCCTGTTATGCTCGACCGACCGACCCCTCCGGGATGTTTGACTGACCCAGTTCCTTCCTTGTTCCAAACATGACAGACCCGACCCCAACCATGTAGGACCGACCAGATTAAGACCTTCTCTCCAAAACCCATACTCCAGGCCGACCTACCGACCCTGGATGCATGACCCAAGCTCGCTCGAACCCTAGCCTGGCTCGACCGACCTGCCTCACGTACGACTGACCCTGATGTTATCACACTTCAAGTGATCTGTACACCATCATATGACCGACCCGCCTGCCATATGGACGACCGACCCACCCTGGATCGACCACCCAAGTAGTGTCCAACCTATTCTTGCTCGACCCATCCACTTGTAAGCGATGACCCCATGCTAGCTCTCTCGACCTGAAGGTGCGACCGATCCTGTGACTTGTTCCCCAATACAACACTACGACCGGCCAGGATGGTCATGAACGACCCAAAACCTGCACTCCTCCATTTCCACTTCGATTCCGACTAAAACTTCGCCAAACAATAGATTCGATGAAACTAACTTGTACAATTCATCAAATATGACCACAAACATGATATGAATTCACTAACAGCATGAAAATGACGATTATCACTAAAATTATGCAAACCACTCCAAAACCCATGATAAATGAACATATGAACTAGATTTAGGATCTAACTTGCATAAACATATGAAATGGCATAGGAATGACCAATTTAAACTTGCTAAAATAGATCATAGAGTGATTCATATGAAAATGGACTTTCCATGGTATAGATTTATGGTAAAACACTTGAATTTAATGAAAAACATGATCAAACATACATATACTTCATTGAATCCATGTGAGAGATGAAAATCACTCAGCGGTTCTCCCAAACAAGCAAAAATCAATGTATTAAATTCTGGACAGTAAGCAATTTGAACCAAACCCCTTGATCCGATGAATTCCCTCTTCAATTGATGTAGATCTAGCCTCTAATGGTGTAGATCTTTGATTTCCTTCCTTAAATTTTGATTTTTAATGGGGGAAAGGTGTTAGAGGAAGGAGGAAAATAGGGCACTAAATGAGAGAATAGAGAAACTGTAATGACCCGGATTTGTAGCCGTTGAATTCTGAATATTTAAATTGGTTTAAATATTTTATTTCAATTATATACTGGAATTTATAACGAATTTATTTAATAAAACGATATTTAAACGTATAATTTATAATTATATTTAAAACGAGCTCGTAACGGCGCGGTAGTTCGTAATTTGGCGATTCGAACTTTAAAGGAATATACAGAATTCGTTATAAGTCGGATTTCTGTGAAACAAGGAACGTTGGAACCATATTGACGATAATTTTCATATGAAAAATAAAAATCCAGATTTCGTGTTATAATTTGTTAGTTATGGCTAAAACAAAATTTGAAATAATCGCTATGGAAATCGTTTTTTAAAATATAGGCCTGTAAAATAGCTATTTTTCAAACGAACTCAGATTTCGAAGAAATCAGTTTCATTGGGACCGTATCGTTAAATTATTATACGGTGTTGAATGGCGTGGCAAACCGATGTCGTATGTGACCACGATAGCCGTAAACGCCCGTTCAATTTCTATAGCGCGTAATTAATTTAATAAAGGGTTATTTGGGTATAACTTGAGCACACGATCGAATTAGGCCACGAAACCAGTCCCATTGAGTTCGTATCGTCGATTAGAGTCAGGATAGGTATATTTTGTTATTTTTAGAGATCGGCAAATTTGGTGTTCAGAAGGGTATAGCAGTGTGCGGTAAAAATAGCCTACCGGGGAAATAGCCTAAGAATGCGACGAAACTGGTGCCGTTGGGTTCATATTGAAAAATTATTGTAGGATATCAAAGTTTCAAGTTGATTTGATTTATCTGGTGGTCGTGAAAAATTTAAACGCGTGTTTATTTTTGGTTTTATAAAGAATTTTTTTTCAAACAATGTCGGAATTCGACGAAACTTGTCCCACTGGGACCAGAATACTATTTTATATCAAGATTAGTCTTTTTATCAGTAAACAAACTGTTCATTCATATGATTATCTGTTCATATTCAAGTACACCCTTAAACCATAACGAACACTCCGACTTAAGATAGTAGGAAGTACAACTTTGCATCGAAGTTAAATAACGGATCCAATATATGAGAAAAAAATAAGAAGTTCTGATACCAAACCCAAAGCCGACATCAACATAGCAGATCTATCTCTATTCACATCTTCAAGGGAATCATCTCCGGTTCTTCCTATGAATATTGTTTGAATGGAAAATCATATAAGAAAATGTAATGTACCATCTACGGCCAGTCTTGTCTCCATTTCGCTGTATACACGTACATGCTACACCTTTAATTTAATGCTCTCACATGCCTAAGCCGACCTCAGGTATCACTGTGCATACCCTATATGTACCAACCCTTGCGTGCCAAGGTATTACATACCGTGCTCATCACGTTTCTTTCTCTTTAAATACGGTGTCCCCAATTCTTTCGTCAACAAAAAAAATAAAAAGGAAATCCATCACAAATAAACAGTTCATAAATCGACCCTTGTATTTCCGAGTGTATTTTTCCTCTTCAATCTCCTGTAGGGTTACCTAGTTGAATGACTTCCTCTCGCTGGTACGAGGTTAGAGCGACCTAGGGACTCAATTTTGGAGGAAATACGTTGGTCTATTGGCGAACGAAGTTTGGGTGCGGGGGGGGGGGGGGGGAGGGGGGGGGGAGGGGGGACGTTTTGCCGGCGGTCAGGCGGGGTCTTTGGTGATGATGAATTGATGTCCGATGTCATGTAGTGTTAGTGGCGATTGATGGAAGAAAGGGTTTCTAGTATTAGGTTTTAAAATGAGAGTAAGGCGTCAGTATTTTCTGGAATATAAGGTGATTAAGATAAACTGTGCTTAAGGGTTTAAACAAATTTGTTTAAGAGTTGTGTTTACGGGAATGGGATAAGGCTGTGTACACCCTTTCTGTAACGACCCGGATTTTCGGCGACTTTGGTTATCGACATAAGCACGATGTCGATAACCAAAACATCGAAAAATCCTGGTAATTAGTGAAAGAAATTAGAGGGTGAGGAAAGATAAGATAGAAACTTAGAATAGAAGAAGAAGAAGAACACAACATCAGAGTAACACGAATCTCACAGCGGAACAAATAAATATATTTCATAACATAACTTTGAAATACAAATCAGTACTTGAATATACATATCATTATCAAAGTACAGCACTTACAACACAGCGGAAATAACTATAGCTATATGATCCTGAAGCCTCCTGCTCCAGCTCTTCAACTATATCTGTAAAATCCCGACTACTTGACTGCCCATACAAATTTAGGCACCCAAGAGTTTAGGGAAAACAACAAAGTAAACTCCGGGTCAGTCATGGGACTGGTGTGAGTAAAACAGTTAAAAACAGTTGAACAAGTAAACGATATCTCATAAGACCACGCCGCATAACGGAACGGGTTTTTCCCTTATGAGAATCCAAAATAACTTTATATCAAAACCCTTTTGATATTATAATAATGTCTATCAACCACAGTATATATATAATCATCTAGCAGAAACGCTTTCATCTCACGTTCTACATATATAGTATACAATCAAAACCGCAAGCACGTATTGGGTAATGGGTTTCCAACTATGACAAGGTATGGATCCACCTTTCGCTCGTGTACCTCTAGAGAGGAATACACTGGGTTCAACAAGAACATCTTGCAACCCGGCCACACATGACCGACCACTCATTTCGCTTGAGTGTATCGAATGTATATCACCAACAGTTGGGATCAGCAACCGTTTCCCGAATGGGACAGCATCAACAATAGATTTTTAGAAGTAAATGAAACTCTAGATCAGGTGAATATACACCCTACTTCGGTGCGACCGACTAAGCCATGCTGCCTGCCCGATTTCTGTCATTTACCGGATGATGAGGCTAGAAGCTACGCTTTATCATCACATCAGATTCACTTTGAATGTCACATCGTCAAATCCATCAAATCACCGATTGACGTCCTCAACCATACATTATGTGTTAGCGAAAAGAAGTTTCCTTCTCCGCTTCCACTCTTGGTACAGTTGGAGAAATCAATATACGTGATCGTCTGGAAATACTTTGTCAGACATCCATCCATACAAGTCACCCAGGAACAGGATGAACCGAAGGCACTATTCTGTAAACAGGATAGCCCTTGCATAACTCCGTCTTCAATTTCCTTTGGCATATATGATTTCGCAACGGTTATGCCAATACAGAGTGGTTCTTCGGATAATAATCCAACCGGTCTCTCCATATTAACAACGTTAAAATGGTCAAAACTTCGATAGTCTGTGATCTAACTATCGAATAAAAATAGGTGTGCAAACAATGATATCATTTCCAAATGGAAATTATATCGATCAAACATTATTCAACATTTATCTCTTTAATTCATTAATTTACTTATCTCCTGTTTCCCTATATTCAATATTTCTTATTTTCTAGATTCGGAAAATATACGTTATTAACAATGGAAAACATTTCCATTTCTTGTTTTCTTTTTTTAGAAAACATTACTGGTTTCTTCTTTGGAAAACATTTCCAAAGCTTCTTCATTGGTCTTAGACAGATGTTTAAACAAAACCATCGCGATACCAACTCAAACCATTTCCTTTACTGCCGAACCTTAACTATCCCTTAGTTAAAAACGAAGCCAATTAAGTTGGGGTAGAACTACCTCTCAGACCTTAACTGAACAACATTTCTAACTTTGAAATAGGCAAAGTTCACTTTATATTCCTTTAACTAACTTCCTTACTTAACTCTCTTCGAATAGCTATATTCGATTGACTCTTTTCATTTAACTCTATTCGATTAAACTAACCTCGATTAACTACTTTTATACTAACACTAATCGATTAACTAACATCGATTAACTCCTTTTACTTTCTTCACTAATCGATTAACTAACATCGATTAACTCTTTTTAACTTTAACACTAATCGATTAAACTAACATCGATTAGTTCCTTTTAACTTTAACACTAATCGATTAACTAACATCGATTAACTAACATCGATTAGTTCCTTTTAACTTTAACACTAATCGATTAACTAACATCGATTAGTTCCTTTTAACTTTAACACTAATCGATTAAACTAACATCGATTAGTTCCTTTTAAATTTAATACTAATCGATTAACTAACATCGATTAGTTCCTTTTTAACTTTATCACTAATCAATTAACTAACATCGATTAGTTCCTTTTAACTTTATCACTAATCGATTAACTAACATCGATTAGTTCCTTTTAACTTTAACACTAATCGATTAACTAACATCGATTAGTTCCTTTTTAACTTTATCACTAATCGATTAACTAACATCGATTAGTTCCTTTTAATAAACTACGTTTTCCGTTACAACTATTTCCTTTTTATAACGTTTACTTACCGTTACAAATATTTCCTATTTATAACTTCTATTTATTTTCTAAATAAATATTCCTTTTCTATTTCTATTTATTTTCTAAATAAATATCCCTTTTATAAAACCGTGTTCGTTTTATAAATATTTCCCTTTATAAAATCCTGTGATTTTATAAAGATCCTTTATTTCAATATACATTGAAATACTTCTTTTTACATCCCCGGGTCTTTTATGATATATAAAATATCGAATAACAATGATCAATATCATTCCAACACCCATAATCCATAACAGATTATATAACACATCATATATCACAATATATGAAAACAGTAAAATAAATGTTGAGGATTCCTCCAACCTGCTTCCCTGCATCACAGATGTTAAACAATATAGATAACATCACTTTTCAGTTCTATATGATATATTCTGTTAAACAGAATCAATATAGAAAATTTAACTAACTGACTAGCAGTTCAATCAAACAGTCAACATACAGTAAATCAACCAATATCTAACAGTTCTAAAAATACAACATGAAATTATAAACTGTTTAGAGTTAGTGAGATTTACTCACATTGGACTATCATCGTTAATAACGATAATTGTCGTTGATTCAGATTGGACAATTTATTTCACTATAATTGTAACGAGCTCCGGTGGACTTCCAGTCAGTTCCATCGTGTAGAGTCTGTCCATACGATCCCAACGGATCTTGTTTCGCTTGATTCTGACATTGTACGAATAAGTTATGGACTTTACTAATTAATACACTATATATATATATATATATATATATATATAAACAAATTTAATTCACTTAAATTCAGTATGGGCCTTACCCCATTCTTCTTTATATTTTATTTTCCATCTTAAATCTGGGCTTCATGTTTAAACTGGCCCATCTTCATCCTTATAATCCATGACCGAACTTTCTTCTCCTATGCTTGGGACCCGTTCTTTCTTTGTTTCTTCCAGGCAACGGTATTTCTTCCCAATTCCATTTCTTCGACCAAATCTCCATTCTATCCTCCAATACTCCACAATTATCAGCACATTACAAGGGTGTGAACAAACATCACCTGTAACTATCATGGCCGAAACTTCCTACTCTGAACATCGAACTGTTTTTCCCCCAATTTCATTTACAGAACGATGCTCCTCTCACTCACAAATAAACCATCACTCCTCTTCCTATCCGTAAATGAACGCAATTCTAGGACCCCTCTTGCAACCGTCCGTGCCTTCTTCTCCCTGACAGTAGCTCCTCAACTTCACAAAGTTTCGAACTAAATCCACCACGTCCTCTCAGATCCTCACTTGCAAAGCTCACCCAACAACTCTCCTCAGTTCCTTCATTACTTCACTTTCTTTCCCTCCCACACTTCCTACAACTGACATCTCTTTTTCATTGTACATGAATTCAAAGAAAGCTCGCCATTTCATTTTACTGTTTGTGCTCACAACTTTTTCTTCAAACTCGTATCCTCCCCTGTGCTTGTGTAACAACCCGTAAAATGCGAGCCAGTTTGAAAATTTTATTTTGGCAATTTTAGCGAATTTTGATTATTTAAAATGAATTATTTTAAATATAATCGACGAGAAATTTATTTTGAATATAATTCGACGTATATATTATACGCGTCGTCGTTAGAATATAAAATATTTATATATAATTATAAATAGAATTGAAAATGGCGCGGTAGTTCGATAATTCGATTTCAAACTTCAAGTGAATGTACCGGGTGCAAAACAATCCGGATTTTAGTGAAACCAAAAATAATGGAATCTAATAGTGAATATCTTTGTAACGAAGTTAACAAACTGAGATTTCATCTTAGAAATGATAAGATATGTCCAGTTGAAAATTCTGAATAGTCGCTATGGAATTCAGGCCCTTAAAAATGGACATTTTGCAAACGACCTCGGATTTCGACGAAACCAGTTTTGTTGGGTCCGTGGTGTCAAGTTATTGCTAGATTCCAAATTTCATAATTTTTCGAATCAATATGTGAGAGTAGCAAAGGAAAACGCGTTTGACCAGTTTCAGTTGATTTTAGTCGACTGGAAATTGGCCATTTTTCTAACGGTCTCAGAATTCGACGAAACTAGTTTTGTTAGGACCGTATCGTCAATACGAAGCTAGAAAATATTTTTCTGGAATTTTTCTAGTTAGTATGTGACCCCGGTAATTTGAAATGTGCGTTTAAAATTCAATATAATGATTTAAAAGAAAATTCAACGGAAACTGATTGTAACGGCCGAATCAGCGGACGATACATATCCCATTGTGTTCGGAATGGGGGTTAAACGCTAGGGACGACAGGCGGTGGACCTCTTTTAGAGGTCGATCGAAAATGTAGACTTTTGAATTAAAATAAAATAATTAAATAATTAAATTAATAAAAAATTTCTTTCTCCCCCCTTTATTGGTTCTGGCCCCCCCCGTTCAAACAGAAATCATTTCATAAAAAAAAAAAAAAAAAGGGAGAAGGCGATCGAAGGTGCCGTTCGAGGCCAGCGCCGCCCGCCCCCCCCCTCGCGCGCCGCCTCCTCCGTTCAACCTCCGCCCCCCCCTCTGCTGCTTCACTCGCGCGAAGTCTTCTCCCATCGAAGAACCGAAATCGCGCCTCCCTGAAACCCTAGGACGCCGCCGCCTCCAGCCCGAGGTCGAGCCGCCGACGCTGCTCCCCACCCTGGCCTCGTCTGACTCCGGTACTGAAGTTCATCCCCTCCGCAGACATCGATGCCCCTTTTTTTTTTTCTTCGATGAAGTAAGTTTTTTTCTTTCTTTTCTTTCTTTACTTTATTTTATTTTTAATTTAAAAGTGAGAAAAACTGAATTTGAAAAGTATATAAAGCTAATTTCGATTTTATTTTTATAAAACTGTAAGGTTAGGATTTTATATTATATAGGAATATTAAAAATATAGTTTTTATATTTTTTAATAAAGTATTAAAAATATAGTCTTTACTATATAGGAATATTAAAAATATGATTTTTATATTTTTAAAGTATTAAAAATATAATTTTTACATGATAGAGAATATAAAAATATCATCTTTGTGTATGTAACGAAATAAAAATCTGATTTTTATTTCATATACGTTGAGATAAAGTGGTAATTTTTATAATGGCGAAATCTTTATAAAAAAAAAAATAGCGTGATAAAAATATAGTTTTTATCTATATAACATAATAATAAAAATTCGATTTTTATATATGTTGAACTTTGAAATAAAAATTCGATTTTTATATATTGAACTTTGAAATAAAAATTCGATTTTTATATATTGAACTTTGAACTAAAAATTCGATTTTTAAATATTGAATAGCGAAGTAAAAATGTGATTTTTACGTATGTAGTGAAAGCAGCAACGAAGCTGACGAAGATGCGAAAACGGCGAAGACTTCTGCAAATGAAGAGCCGTGGAGCTAGGATAGCTATATGTGAGAATTTCTCACCTTTCACTTTCTTTTTCTAGTTATATATATATATACTAGGATGCAGACGGTGCTTAGTAGCACCCGACACAATCGTCCACAGACCATGGACTTGTTTGTTTGACTGTTTGGTGATTGATTGCGATATTGGTTTGAATGTGATTTGTGGTGTGAAAAATCAAATCGATAAATTGGTTAGGATTAGACGTGCGCCGTTATAAGGCGAAGGAGTAAGGCTAGGTTAGACCCTTACTCCAAATTTTGTGGTTTGCATAACGAATTGATTTGATTGATGTGTGAATGGCGTGGGCCTTCACTAGACCGGGGATAAGGCTAGGCCTCGTCCCGTTTCTAGTATCGTGCCGTTATGCCGCCGAAATTTTCTAAAATATGTTAGAAAAATAAAAATATCATTTTATAGAATAAATGAATTGAATAGAAATTCGTAAATTGAAATAAAATGTTTTATCGTTAAAAATATAATTTTTAACGTGAAGTGAATAAAATAAAATTTTCATTTATAAACCGGACGGTTTGTTTATGTACACCTATTTGAATGACATTGATTGGGACGATAAATTTTACACATCGCCCAACAGCACAAAATAGGTGTTTGATTGTTTGAAACCCCACACGGGTGTTGGGATGAAATTTGAAGTTCACTCATCCTGATTGATTAAATATGTCGATCGATTGATTGACATGCTGTTGTAAGCGTTAGATATCTATATTTGATGCTTATACAGTGTAGTGCACTTTGGTTGATGGTTGATTATTTTCAATGTTATTATATACATGTGTTGTATGAAAGTCCATATAATTAACTTTATATGGTAATTGATTGGGCCTCATTCCAGTTTTGAAAAAGAAATATTTGAAAAAGAAATATTTGAAATAGAATATTTGAAAATAGAAATTTATGAAGCCGTGTTGATTAGATTGACGCCATTTTGACGTGAACGATATTTATATCAATTTTAAGTGATTTCGAAATGAATTGAATTGAAAACGATTTCGAAATGAATTGAATTGAAAACGATTTCGAAATGAATTGAATTGAAAACGATTTCGAATTGAATTGAATTGAAAACGATTTCGAATTGAATTGAATTGAAAACGATTTCGAAATGAATTGAATTGAAAACGATTTCGAATTGAATTGAAAACAAATTGAAATGAATTCAAATTGAATTGAAATTTGAATTGAATAGAAATGAATTTTAAAACGAATTTATAAAGAAGAATTCAATTTTGATTTGAATTGAAAAGGAAGTTGAAATTGTTTTTGAAACGAATTCAAAACTATTTATATAATTCGTTTTAAATAGAAATCGATGAAATATATATTATATATATAATATAATGGCCTGAATAGAACGCGCCGCGCCGCGGCAGTTCGCGAATTTCGACCATTTATTTAAAACGGACATTACGGGAGATCCGACCGTCGGATTCTCCTAAAACCGGAACCGTTGGGTTCGTATCGAAAAGAGCTTTCTAATGAATGTTAGAAATTTGAAATCTAACGGTTGGATTTGGAGATACGTCCAAATCAAATTCGAAAAAGGTCGCTGTAAGTGCAGTTCGATGGCCGTTAATGGAAATCGACCGTACGGGCCTTGATAAAATTATTAAAAATAGTAATAATTTGTGTAAAATCATAAGAAATGATTTGTGAAAGTTTGGGATGAAAAACTCCATATTTGAAAAGATAAAAATAGATTTTTATCGAAATAAACTAGTTTTGAACTAGAATTATAATTCTATTTATTTTTAAATAAATAAATTGAATTTGAAATGGTTTTGAAAATAACCAAAATTTCCAATGATTGCATTGGAGTGGATTTGAATCGAAATTGTCTTCGGAATATTTCGATGTTGGAATTCGTGATATTACAGGTGTTGTTATGGAAATTTGAAAGATATATATGTATATCGTTATTTCCAATACGACATTTGTTAATCGTAGAATTTGATATTGAATATAGGCCGATATAGTTTCTATTCAGAGCCTTGTATTGAATATCGAATGTGATTTGGGTTTGTCGTGAATGGTGTCTTCACTAACACTGTTCTTGAACCCAGTTGAGAAAAGATTAAATCTTTTTATTTAGATTTAATGAAGTGTACCAATTAAATGATATTTAATTGGAATTGAATTGATATTGATTTTTGGGTTTATCGTGAACAGTGTTTTAAATAACACTTGTTCTTTAACCCGATAATTAATCGAATGTGATTTGGGTTTGTCGTGAATGGTGTCTTCACTAACACTGTTCTTGAACCCAGTTGAGAAAAGATTAAATCTTTTTATTTAGATTTAATGAAGTGTACCAATTAAATGATATTTAATTGGAATTGAATTGATATTGATTTTTGGGTTTATCGTGAACAGTGTTTTAAATAACACTTGTTCTTTAACCCGATAATTAATGAATGTGATTTGGGTTTGTCGTGAATGGTGTCTTCACTAACACTGTTCTTGAACCCAGCTGGGAAAAGATTAAATCTTTTGATTTAGATTTAATAAAGTGTACCAATTAAATAATATTTAATTGGAATTGAATGGATATTGATTTTTGGGTTTATCGTGAACAGTGTTTTAAATAACACTTGTTCTTTAACCCGATAATTAATGGGATGTGACTTTGGGTTTATCGTGGACCGTGTTTTAAATGACACTGATTCTTTAACCCAGTCACAGATTAAAACTAAGTGGAGTTTTAATGAATCTTTAATTAGATTGAAAAGATCGAGAATGGAGTATCACCAGTTTTGCTCCAGGCGATAGTTAAATCTTTAATTAGATTTGAACGTGAAATTTAGAAACTAACTGTCGGTTAGCTAAGTAGAATGGTTTTCTGGATATTGATCTGATGTTGGTTTCGGCCTTCGGGGTTAATATTTGGGGAATTATTCTCTTGATTAATTTACGGTTAATGACTAATGAGTTGGAATGAGGCGTATGTTGTGTTTGTGTAACACTTTTATAATATATACGCGAGTTATTCGGAAAGGCCGGGTTTATCCCATTCTGAATAACTGATACGACGATAAGTCGAAGATGAAGACGATGGTCGAAGACCGGAGGTCTTCACGTCGTTTGGGTGATAACTGATGATCTTGATTGGGCTGTACACCCAAGAAGATGGAAACAGTTAGTGATCGTCCAGACGTACTTGGAGATCGATGGATATGCGGGGTACTAGGTGCCTCCGGTTTCGTTCAGACCCAGGACGGACTTGTAAATGGACTGTGTGTCTGACATCGGATTTCATTCTGTGTGACTGATATCGGTTGCATAGGATGGTTTGCCTGTGTGGCATGCTAAGATGCAAATGATCAAGGCTTCTGTTGAAAAGCAAAGTCTTGTGGTGATGATCAAAGCACGGCCTTTGTGGCGTAGCTTTGTGTAACGTTTACCTCGCGTGTTTCACACCAGGTATGAACCAAAAACGGGAGACGGACCTCAGGGAGGACTTGCGTTTCTTTCTAGTTAGAAGTGGCGTCAGTGGTTTTACACGCCCTGACGAGTTTGACTTATGTGGTTGTTGCTGTTGCGAGGCGCCTCGGTTATATCGGTTTCGGCCGATGCATTCTGGTCGGCTGACGGACCAGACTTACACCCCATAGGGTGGGGAAACGTAGTGTTCAGGCATTTTAATCCACATCGGTGGACCGGCCCTGTCGCTCCAAGGGCCCACCTGAGTCTGGGTCCTGTGGCTCGGGCTAGAGAGTCACGAATCGGTTGAGGACTATCTTTTGCCTCGGTTCATAGACGGAAATCCAATTTCCAAATACGTGCCATTTGCGGTTTTATTTGTAAACCTATATATGGCGACATAGTGGCATGGGACGCTCATGTCGCCTATGATTGATACTTATGATTTGAAGTTGTTTTATACACTATGCACTTATTATAGTATCAAATGATTTGTTTTAAACGTATCAAGCATTCTTTGGCTGTTATAAGGGAAAACCCTATCCCCCGGCTTGCGTTTGCATTGTGTGATAGGACCTGGGTCTTATAACAGCTTCATTTTTCTTTATTTAGCATTGCGCTGTTTGTTTTATGCACTGGTATTCTTGGGAGGAAACCCGTTCCGTGTTATACGGCGTGGTCCCTTGATTTACCTAATGATTTAAAATAAAGATTAATAACTGTTTTAGTTCTCACACCAGTCACATGACTGACCTGGAGTTTATTGTTTTTAACCTAAACTCTGGGTGCCTTTATTTTCGACACGGGCAGCTAGTAGTTTTGGTTTTGCAGATTTATATTCACAGGATCCTGGTTTACAGCTGGAACGATATCCGGAAAGCTTTGTATCCGTATATCTCTTCTAGTTGTGTATGGTATTATTTTCCGCTGCTATGTATTTAAATGTAATTTAAATCTCTGATATTTCTGTGTAAGATGCATTTATGCTCTGTATATTCTTGTAATCTGATGCATTGTTGTAATAAGCAATGAAATGTTCTTCTGTATGCGTTCTGCTGTGGTTTGTTCTCGAACTATCCGACGCTTTCCTTTACGGGGAAGTTGCGGGTCTTCACATTTGGTATCAGAGCTTTGGTTTACAAAGCTCAGAGAACAAGGCACATTAGAACCTTACGAAAGAATTCATCAGATATTGGATTAGTAATATCCAATTAGAATGACTCGTTAGAGATGGGATCAGTAGTATCCTAGAACGGGTGTGAAGAGTATATTTTTCAAATGAAAACAATTTTGTTTTGAAAATCTAAGTCAACTATTCGTATTTGATTATTTATTTATATTGATGTGGACAATCCAGTATATATAGATTTTGCGTATACGTCTGATCCGCGTGTATTCGAAATTTTAATATACTGGATAGATATAGAATCACCTTCTAGTCGCCCGGAGAGAACTCTGATGATTGATGCATCGTCATCAGAATTTATGTTCGAGTGACGAAAGGGAGATTTCTATATATTTCCATTAGACTGGTGTGAGAACCAAAATTAGATAGGGCCTATTGTTGTGAATTGGCATCAAAAACCTGATTTTTGTATATGTATCAAAATTATGAATTTGAAACTCTAATTCACTAATTGATTGATGTTTGTGTTGTTTGTTTAATTGTTTGATAATTTTGAACCATTATGCCTAATTAAACCAAATATTGAATTGTATTGAAATTTGGTCGCATTTGCTTGCATATACATATATATCATTGAACAGGTTATAGCAAAGAGGCTAGAGCCGAAGGATAAAATTTGTTTGCCCGACAAATAGGTACATGTTTATTACATAATTTCCTGTTTTGTTTGGGTGATGATGATTTTGTGAGCCTATTGGCTAGCCGCTTGGCTTTTTCTTTTTCTTTTTGAGATCTGAAGGACCGGGGAAGCTATTTGAAATTCCCCGATGCTCCCATTGCAGGGGAGGTTATGGCGAAATTTTTCAAAAATTTAGGGTGTTAGCCAAATTTTTGAAATTTTGAAAATTCTCAGAAACTAAAGAGTTGGAGAATGGAAGCCAGACCGAGCGTAGAGTTGAATAATCAAACCACTTTCGACTTTGTTCCTTTTCGGGGACGAAAAGTTTTAAGTGGGGGAGATTGTAACAACCCGTAAAATGCGAGCCAGTTTGAAAATTTTATTTTGGCAATTTTAGCGAATTTTGATTATTTAAAATGAATTATTTTAAATATAATCGACGAGAAATTTATTTTGAATATAATTCGACGTATATATTATACGCGTCGTCGTTAGAATATAAAATATTTATATATAATTATAAATAGAATTGAAAATGGCGCGGTAGTTCGATAATTCGATTTCAAACTTCAAGTGAATGTACCGGGTGCAAAACAATCCGGATTTTAGTGAAACCAAAAATAATGGAATCTAATAGTGAATATCTTTGTAACGAAGTTAACAAACTGAGATTTCATCTTAGAAATGATAAGATATGTCCAGTTGAAAATTCTGAATAGTCGCTATGGAATTCAGGCCCTTAAAAATGGACATTTTGCAAACGACCTCGGATTTCGACGAAACCAGTTTTGTTGGGTCCGTGGTGTCAAGTTATTGCTAGATTCCAAATTTCATAATTTTTCGAATCAATATGTGAGAGTAGCAAAGGAAAACGCGTTTGACCAGTTTCAGTTGATTTTAGTCGACTGGAAATTGGCCATTTTTCTAACGGTCTCAGAATTCGACGAAACTAGTTTTGTTAGGACCGTATCGTCAATACGAAGCTAGAAAATATTTTTCTGGAATTTTTCTAGTTAGTATGTGACCCCGGTAATTTGAAATGTGCGTTTAAAATTCAATATAATGATTTAAAAGAAAATTCAACGGAAACTGATTGTAACGGCCGAATCAGCGGACGATACATATCCCATTGTGTTCGGAATGGGGGTTAAACGCTAGGGACGACAGGCGGTGGACCTCTTTTAGAGGTCGATCGAAAATGTAGACTTTTGAATTAAAATAAAATAATTAAATAATTAAATTAATAAAAAATTTCTTTCTCCCCCCTTTATTGGTTCTGGCCCCCCCCGTTCAAACAGAAATCATTTCATAAAAAAAAAAAAAAAAAGGGAGAAGGCGATCGAAGGTGCCGTTCGAGGCCAGCGCCGCCCGCCCCCCCCCCTCGCGCGCCGCCTCCTCCGTTCAACCTCCGCCCCCCCCTCTGCTGCTTCACTCGCGCGAAGTCTTCTCCCATCGAAGAACCGAAATCGCGCCTCCCTGAAACCCTAGGACGCCGCCGCCTCCAGCCCGAGGTCGAGCCGCCGACGCTGCTCCCCACCCTGGCCTCGTCTGACTCCGGTACTGAAGTTCATCCCCTCCGCAGACATCGATGCCCCTTTTTTTTTTTCTTCGATGAAGTAAGTTTTTTTCTTTCTTTTCTTTCTTTACTTTATTTTATTTTTAATTTAAAAGTGAGAAAAACTGAATTTGAAAAGTATATAAAGCTAATTTCGATTTTATTTTTATAAAACTGTAAGGTTAGGATTTTATATTATATAGGAATATTAAAAATATAGTTTTTATATTTTTTAATAAAGTATTAAAAATATAGTCTTTACTATATAGGAATATTAAAAATATGATTTTTATATTTTTAAAGTATTAAAAATATAATTTTTACATGATAGAGAATATAAAAATATCATCTTTGTGTATGTAACGAAATAAAAATCTGATTTTTATTTCATATACGTTGAGATAAAGTGGTAATTTTTATAATGGCGAAATCTTTATAAAAAAAAAAATAGCGTGATAAAAATATAGTTTTTATCTATATAACATAATAATAAAAATTCGATTTTTATATATGTTGAACTTTGAAATAAAAATTCGATTTTTATATATTGAACTTTGAAATAAAAATTCGATTTTTATATATTGAACTTTGAACTAAAAATTCGATTTTTAAATATTGAATAGCGAAGTAAAAATGTGATTTTTACGTATGTAGTGAAAGCAGCAACGAAGCTGACGAAGATGCGAAAACGGCGAAGACTTCTGCAAATGAAGAGCCGTGGAGCTAGGATAGCTATATGTGAGAATTTCTCACCTTTCACTTTCTTTTTCTAGTTATATATATATATACTAGGATGCAGACGGTGCTTAGTAGCACCCGACACAATCGTCCACAGACCATGGACTTGTTTGTTTGACTGTTTGGTGATTGATTGCGATATTGGTTTGAATGTGATTTGTGGTGTGAAAAATCAAATCGATAAATTGGTTAGGATTAGACGTGCGCCGTTATAAGGCGAAGGAGTAAGGCTAGGTTAGACCCTTACTCCAAATTTTGTGGTTTGCATAACGAATTGATTTGATTGATGTGTGAATGGCGTGGGCCTTCACTAGACCGGGGATAAGGCTAGGCCTCGTCCCGTTTCTAGTATCGTGCCGTTATGCCGCCGAAATTTTCTAAAATATGTTAGAAAAATAAAAATATCATTTTATAGAATAAATGAATTGAATAGAAATTCGTAAATTGAAATAAAATGTTTTATCGTTAAAAATATAATTTTTAACGTGAAGTGAATAAAATAAAATTTTCATTTATAAACCGGACGGTTTGTTTATGTACACCTATTTGAATGACATTGATTGGGACGATAATTTTACACATCGCCCAACAGCACAAAATAGGTGTTTGATTGTTTGAAACCCCACACGGGTGTTGGGATGAAATTTGAAGTTCACTCATCCTGATTGATTAAATATGTCGATCGATTGATTGACATGCTGTTGTAAGAGTTAGATATCTATATTTGATGCTTATACAGTTGTAGTGCACTTTGGTTGATGGTTGATTATTTTCAATGTTATTATATACATGTGTTGTATGAAAGTCCATATAATTAACTTTATATGGTAATTGATTGGGCCTCATTCCAGTTTGAAAAAGAAATATTTGAAAAAGAAATATTTGAAATAGAATATTTGAAAATAGAAATTTATGAAGCCGTGTTGATTAGATTGACGCCATTTTGAACGTGAACGATATTTATATCAATTTTAAGTGATTTCGAAATGAATTGAATTGAAAACGATTTCGAAATGAATTGAATTGAAAACGATTTCGAAATGAATTGAATTGAAAACGATTTCGAATTGAATTGAATTGAAAACGATTTCGAATTGAATTGAATTGAAAACGATTTCGAAATGAATTGAATTGAAAACGATTTCGAATTGAATTGAAAACAAATTGAAATGAATTCAAATTGAATTGAAATTTGAATTGAAATAGAAATGAATTTTAAAACGAATTTATAAGAAGAATTCAATTTTGATTTGAATTGAAAAGGAAGTTGAAATTGTTTTTGAAACGAATTCAAAACTATTTATATAATTCGTTTTAAATAGAAATCGATGAAATATATATTATATATATAATATAATGGCCTGAATAGAACGCGCCGCGCCGCGGCAGTTCGCGAATTTCGACCATTTATTTAAAACGGACATTACGGGAGATCCGACCGTCGGATTCTCCTAAAACCGGAACCGTTGGGTTCGTATCGAAAAGAGCTTTCTAATGAATGTTAGAAATTTGAAATCTAACGGTTGGATTTGGAGATACGTCCAAATCAAATTCGAAAAAGGTCGCTGTAAGTGCAGTTCGATGGCCGTTAATGGAAATCGACCGTACGGGCCTTGATAAAATTATTAAAAATAGTAATAATTTGTGTAAAATCATAAGAAATGATTTGTGAAAGTTTGGGATGAAAAACTCCATATTTGAAAAGATAAAATAGATTTTTATCGAAATAAACTAGTTTTGAACTAGAATTATAATTCTATTTATTTTTAAATAAATAAATTGAATTTGAAATGGTTTTTGAAAATAACCAAAATTTCCAATGATTGCATTGGAGTGGATTTGAATCGAAATTGTCTTCGGAATATTTCGATGTTGGAATTCGTGATATTACAGGTGTTGTTATGGAAATTTGAAAGATATATATGTATATCGTTATTTCCAATACGACATTTTTAATCGTAGAATTTGATATTGAATATAGGCGATATAGTTTCTATTCAGAGCCTTGTATTGAATATCGAATGTGATTTGGGTTTGTCGTGAATGGTGTCTTCACTAACACTGTTCTTGAACCCAGTTGAGAAAAGATTAAATCTTTTTATTTAGATTTAATGAAGTGTACCAATTAAATGATATTTAATTGGAATTGAATTGATATTGATTTTTTGGGTTTATCGTGAACAGTGTTTTAAATAACACTTGTTCTTTAACCCGATAATTAATCGAATGTGATTTGGGTTTGTCGTGAATGGTGTCTTCACTAACACTGTTCTTGAACCCAGTTGAGAAAAGATTAAATCTTTTTATTTAGATTTAATGAAGTGTACCAATTAAATGATATTTAATTGGAATTGAATTGATATTGATTTTTGGGTTTATCGTGAACAGTGTTTTAAATAACACTTGTTCTTTAACCCGATAATTAATGAATGTGATTTGGGTTTGTCGTGAATGGTGTCTTCACTAACACTGTTCTTGAACCCAGCTGGGAAAAGATTAAAATCTTTGATTTAGATTTAATAAAGTGTACCAATTAAATAATATTTAATTGGAATTGAATGGATATTGATTTTTGGGTTTATCGTGAACAGTGTTTTAAATAACACTTGTTCTTTAACCCGATAATTAATGGGATGTGACTTTGGGTTTATCGTGGACCGTGTTTTAAATGACACTGATTCTTTAACCCAGTCACAGATTAAAACTAAGTGGAGTTTTAATGAATCTTTAATTAGATTGAAAGATCGAGAATGGAGTATCACCAGTTTTGCTCCAGGCGATAGTTAAATCTTTAATTAGATTTGAACGTGAAATTTAGAAACTAACTGTCGGTTAGCTAAGTAGAATGGTTTTCTGGATATTGATCTGATGTTGGTTTCGGCCTTCGGGGTTAATATTTGGGGAATTATTCTCTTGATTAATTTACGGTTAATGACTAATGAGTTGGAATGAGGCGTATGTTGTGTTTGTGTAACACTTTTATATATATACGCGAGTTATTCGGAAAGGCCGGGTTTATCCCATTCTGAATAACTGATACGACGATAAGTCGAAGATGAAGACGATGGTCGAAGACCGGAGGTCTTCACGTCGTTTGGGTGATAACTGATGATCTTGATTGGGCTGTACACCCAAGAAGATGGAAACAGTTAGTGATCGTCCAGACGTACTTGGAGATCGATGGATATGCGGGGTACTAGGTGCCTCCGGTTTCGTTCAGACCCAGGACGGACTTGTAAATGGACTGTGTGTCTGACATCGGATTTCATTCTGTGTGACTGATATCGGTTGCATAGGATGGTTTGCCTGTGTGGCATGCTAAGATGCAAATGATCAAGGCTTCTGTTGAAAAGCAAAGTCTTGTGGTGATGATCAAAGCACGGCCTTTGTGGCGTAGCTTTGTGTAACGTTTACCTCGCGTGTTTCACACCAGGTATGAACCAAAAACGGGAGACGGACCTCAGGGAGGACTTGCGTTTCTTTCTAGTTAGAAGTGGCGTCAGTGGTTTTACACGCCCTGACGAGTTTGACTTATGTGGTTGTTGCTGTTGCGAGGCGCCTCGGTTATATCGGTTTCGGCCGATTGCATTCTGGTCGGCTGACGGACCAGACTTACACCCCATAGGGTGGGGAAACGTAGTGTTCAGGCATTTTAATCCACATCGGTGGACGGCCCTGTCGCTCCAAGGGCCCACCTGAGTCTGGGTCCTGTGGCTCGGGCTAGAGAGTCACGAATCGGTTGAGGACTATCTTTTGCCTCGGTTCATAGACGGAAATCCAATTTCCAAATACGTGCCATTTGCGGTTTTATTTGTAAACCTATATATGGCGAC